>WHSE01000373.1:0-22989 GCA_012295165.1 Asparagus setaceus | reverse complement strand
CAGGCTGACTCAGCTGGCCGCCGCCATGGCCGAGTCCTCCGCCTCCAAATCCGCCTCCTTCGACGCCACCACCAACCTCCTCGAGCTCTCCGCGAATTCTCCGACTTCTCCAGCTTCAACTCCGACATCTCCGGCGAGCTTCAGCGCCTCGCTCTCGTCCGCGACGCCGACGCCTCTCCTCGGCATAACCACTAGCTCCGTCGACCTCGACGAGAACGTCGATGCCCTAACCCTAGAGCTCGTCGAGCCCGAGGTGAAACAATGCGTCGAGATCCTCGTCGGTTCCTCCGCCGCCGCCGATGCAAAGGCTGCGCCGCCGCCAAAATCCGGCTGCTGGCGAAGCACCGATCGGATTTCAGAGCGGTGATCGGCGGTTCAGGAGCGATCGAAGCCCCGCGAAGGCGAGGTTCGTAATGAACCGAGGTTCGCCAGCAGTTCGGCCGCCAAGGTCGTAGCGCCGTTGCCGCTTCCGCCGCTTTCGGTCTTCCGGGCTTAGTTTTCCCCGATGATGTCGCCGTGTTTGAGTCCGTGATCCGATCAACTTTCGTGAGCTCAAACACTCGCTTGCATTTGACGGATTAAGCGGAGTTGATTCCGCCTCGCCGGCGCTTGAGTTTAGTCAACTCGCTCGCCGAACTTCGCGGGTTTCTTCCACCGCGACGCCGCTTTGTTGATTTGTACACCTTGTTGACCCACTTCACGTTCGTGGACTCGCTTTTACGATTTTGCGGGCTTTGTCGAATGGATCGTTGGTTGTCAACCCACCGCCACGAGTCTCTCGCTCGCACCGATAAGCAATTTTATCGCCATGATACCCTCCAAAGCGCGTCTCGCCTCGATTCTTGATGAGTCCGGGATGCTTTGACATGATGAGCCCTTCACTCTTTAATTAGCTGATAGGACTTGTGAATGACCGGCGCTTGATCTCTCCATTCCCTTCATCTTTCCAAAGGCTTTGTAGGGTTGTTGAAGGTGTTACGGTAATCGCATTTTTATCCGACCGCTGTCGAAATCTTGACCGTAAGTCGATGAATTTCTTTTGAGATTGGCTCCAGATTTAATTCCTCCAATCCTCTCGTGTTCTCCATGTAGGCTGAAAAATACTTACAAGATCCCCCAAACCAACTCGTGATGTGAGTCGGCGAATGACAACCCTTCGAATGATACGGACGTCGAATGGTTGAGACGCAACCCGACAAGAAACCTACGCCATTACAAGCACCGCTTTAAACCGACTTGAACAGACGATCGGATTTCAGATCGCTGAACCGAACGAACCAAGAGTTAGTCCCGAATCAAGTACGACGAACCCGAGCCCGAGAGTCGAAAACGCCGAAAAACGACGAAACGACGGAAAACGACCGAGGCATTAACTTCTACCAAGGTTGGCCTACCACTTGGCCGAGCCACTCGCCACTTTGGCCGGCACCTTCTACCAACTTGGTCGAGGTGCTCTACCAAGTTGGCCGAGGTGGCTCGGCCAAGTGGCCGAGCCACTGGCCGGGCATACCCCATTGTATAAATAGGGGTCTTGAAGTTTGAGGAGGACTTGGACGGGATTTTGAGGATTTGGCTTTGGGCTTGAGCGCCGATTTTCAAGGATCTTCTCAAGAGTTCTCACGAGATCCACGAGCCGCCGACGCACCGCTCCGGCACCGGCAGCACAAGTCCAGCCGACGCCCGATCTACAAGCCGAAGGTAATCAATTCAGTCAACTACGATACCCTCTAGGTTAAGCTTCGCCTTAATCTCGTGGATAGCGCCGTGATTTCTCCTAGTAGATTCACCCGCCCGGCGATCCTCTCCTTCGCGGAGTGTGATCCCCGCAGCATCCTCTCCTTCGTGAGTGTGATCCTCAGCGCTTCGCTTCTTCGCGAAACGAGCCCTTTACATCTCAGTAGTTCCGCAACCCTGCCCTACTCGATCGAATTGCGCGGTGGTCCACTGACACAAAAGTCCCCAAGACAGCAAAGAACCCACGCAAGCGAGGACCTCGACATAACAGATCCTCGTGGTTTGTTCAAGGATAAAAGTTGTAATCTTTTTTGATTTTCATTGTAGCCTTTAAAATAAAAGGCATTTCTTTTGAATTTTGTTGTAGGCCAAAGAAGCCAGCAAGTTCAAATCGATGACAATCATCCCAACTTTTACCATGAACAAGCCGGGCTAATTACGTTGGGAGCCACCGCCTCGTGAGGAGGTCGTTGCCGCGAACCGCTGATCCCTATCCCTGGAGGAAGAGGTCGAAGTTCGATTTGACCAAGAGAAGTACGAGGAGTATCTTTCCTCGCCTTTCTCAGATCCGCTTCCCCGCCGCCCAAAAAGATCTCCGCTAAGGAGAACTCATGGGCCTCCGATGTAGAGCCCCGTGATGGCAGTCCAACCTCCGGCCAGAAGGTCCTTCGGCGCTCGAAGTCCGGATGGCGCCGAGATGAACGCCGACGATGCGCCAAGGCCTAAGCGAAGCCGCCAAAGGCGATACAAGCATGGCGCAAGCTTGCCAAGGCCATGCAATCCGGAATGGGGTCGCCACGGCGGATCTAAGATCCAGCTTACGCAGAGGCTTCACCTCAAGTGATCGACGGTTTATCCAAGCCGCCAACCAACGAAAGTGGGTCCGCGGTCAAACGGAACCGCTTCCACACTTCAGAGCGATCCGAAGCCAAGCACTCCTGGCGCAAGCACGAAGCTGGTGCCAGCTCGTGAGTTGAAGAAGGAGTGGCAAAGAAGCCACCAACGCACTCACCGTGTTTGAGACCAAGTCTAATGGTGTCCCAACCGCTTGCCCACACTCCTATCTCTGCACTTAAACCGAAGGATACAAAGCAAATCCAACGCCAAGGTCCAAGACCGACGGCCCAAAGTCAGCATGCTCAGATCTCAACCGGGTGAAGCCAACACCCGCCACCACCACCGCACCAACTATCAAGGATCGCTGGTCCTTTAGGGATCACGAGTCACTCCTCATATAGAGGCCGCACTGCTCCAAAGGACCGGAGATTCCGCAACCCCACCAACCAAATTAAAAATCGAAGTCCGAGAGTCTCCTCAAACTTCACGCCACATGCGAAGTCAAGGCGAAGTTACTTTCTTAGTTTGGCCATTCTCGAAAGAGACGCCTCGCCCGATGACGACGACGCTATACCCGAGATTACGCCAACACACGGCGATTGCTCCCAAGACACCCACCGACGAAGCCGTACTACCGCGGTAAGGGTACGAAAATCTCAAGGATTCCCCTAAATTGACGCAGCCATGCTTGTGCTCCAAGCTCATCAAGACGGTGCTCTCTGAGTAATTGCCATCTAGAAGCTCCAAAGGGTGTCGGCTTTTCGCAGACTTAGCACCAACACGCCAAGACCTAGGTCAAGGCGATTCAAGAAAAGGATGACATCCCGAGAGGATGAGCTGCCGAGGTCACTAATAATATGACCAAAGAAAGAACCATCGCCACGGCTATTCCCACGATCGCAACGGCTAACTCGCTTATGTCCGACTATCCGACGGCCCGTATCATAAACTTCAAGGAATACCGCGAGGATGATGCGCCGATATTGGCTCCGAATCGATCCGATCATACCGTATCTAGCTAAGGAAGCCCCAAGAAACGCTTATGATCGCATGCATCAAGTGGCCAAAATGCTAGACGGCGCTGAATAAACAACGGAAAACTTCAAGTTAGAAATGGAGTTGGCCATGCACGATGAGAGAAATGCATGACCAACAGATCCAAGCCTTGACGAAACATCAAGGTGAATCAAGTCACAGATCAACGCCGATGAAGATGATAGCGATTCGTGATCGAGGAAGCACAAGAAGATGATAACCTCCGAACCCCTCAAGAACGCCGGGCAAAACATAGATGTTGTTGCTCGAAAGCCAGAAGATCAAAGATTCTGAGAGCAAAATCAACTCATTGATTTCCGCCAAGAAGTAAAGAAGACAGTATTCCTTGCCCATACCCGAGGGAGTGGGAATCAATCCTGCACCGCCGAAGTTTAACTTAATAAACTTCACACCATTTGACGGAAGGGTTCCCCGACGCAAAGACTTGATTTATTTCAAGTCACACCTGAGTTATTTCTCGCAACGAACCCTCGATGGTTCTATTATTCGTCGGCACCCTTCGTGGTGCTTCGAATGGTACCGCCTCGCCGGGAGCATTCACACGGGACGATATGGAGTCTAGCTTCCTTACCATTTTTGATGACGATACCGAGGTATCGATCGACATTGCTCGACGAAGCGTAAAGACGGAGAAACCGTGGATATCTTTGTCAAACGATTCTAACAAGGCAATGAACCCGTCGATCCAATAACGAGGAGTTCATCCTCCAAACCCACAAGAACTTATCGATAGATGTGCTTGAAGCAATGGGTACAAAGACCATCGATAACGCGGAAGGACCTGAAGGTTCGTGGAGAGCAAGCCGAGAGGTTCCTCAAAAGGAAAAAGGCGAGAGGTCACCGACCGAAGCTCCGGCGCAACTTTGTCCCACGCTGCAAAGGGAAAGAGCAAGCCAAGACGGCGGTTGAACCAAACGCTCCAACTCCAACCCCAAAGAACAAAGAAGAAGAAGAACAGCCGGGCCGCAACAGCAACAATCAACGGGCAACCTCGGGCCACAAAACAAGGCCTTAGAGCCAGATTCCCAAGTCCTATTCCTTTAGGGACGACGAGATTCCCGGTCTCTTCAAATATCTTGTGGAAAATAACAAGATCAAGCTCCTCCGATTCGTAATCAAGAGGAGGCAATGAAGACTAATGACCCAAGATATCGTGGCGCACATAGGCAGCTTCATCACCCCACTAAATCCTCGCTTCACTTTAAGGACAAAATCCGTGCTTTAATTGACGTAGGGTCATCACTATGAAGCCGCCCAAAGAAAAGAAGGTCGAGCTAATGCGTCCATAAGCGGTCGTGCCGCTGACATGGTTTGAACCCCGAACTGGTCAAAGTCGCAGTTGAAGACGGTAATGACTAATCCACACAAGCAACGCCGTAAAGGACTTGTATCGCATACGTTCGAATGGCGAAGTTGTGGGTCCACCCGCACCTACTTGAAGATGAGCAATGGGTAGCCTCTTCTTCGCTGAAGAAAACCGGCGAAGGGAAAGGCATGCCATGCTACTTCCGCACTCGAGGGAGACGATGAACAGTGGTAACATTCCACCGTCCAAGGGGAACCCGGCCCACGCCACCGTGAGGGACACGAGTACAAGTACAAGTACCCGTAAGTCCCTCGAATTTAATGCCAAGACGCCTGAGTCGGGGTACCCAAATCCCTCACCGCACATCAGAAAGCAAAAGTGGTCGCCAAAGAAGCTACAAAGAAAGCAACAAGTGAAGTTCAACTCCGGCAGCCTCGATTCACCGATTGGAAGAGATAAACCGAACTTCAACTCCATACCGCTTTGACGAATGGCACACTAATAATATCCCCGCAAGGATCACTTCTATGAGTTGTCAGCGTTATCAAAAGAGACGAGAAGCTCTTCAAGAAGCCCTCACGACGTAAGTCTTCCTCACCCGTGACAGCCGAGTCCGTAAGAGTCGGCCCAAAGAATGCAACCTGCGACTAAACACTTCCCCGCATCACTTTTACAAAGGAGGATATGCACAGGAATTCCAAGCACGATAGGCCGCTATACTTCACCGTATATTGGCTCCAAGTGAAGTTAACCGATCCAAGTCGATCCGGGTTCACAGGAGGAGCATCATGCCCCGCGCCATGTATCATCTTGGAATTCCTGCCAAGAAGCCGGCATCAACAGCACAATGATTTATGGATTTAACACCAGCGGTCTCGACCGCTGGTAAGATTCTGATAAAGTGCCAAATGGGGACTTAAAGTCCAAGTCACCGCTATGTGATTGACGCGAGACTTCCTATAACTTATTGTTGGGTCGAATTTGGATCCACAATAATGTTATAGTCCCTCTACTCTTCATCGTGTCTCAAATATGTAGACACTAATAATGAGGTCAAGACGGTGGTCGCGACAAACAACCGCTTAAGGATGGAGAATTATTTCACCGATTCTCTCCTCTACTGTAATGAGTCCAAATCAATCATCGCCCAAGGTACGACAAATGTGAAGAAGTCATCAAAACCGGCTTGGTTATAGTGGAGGTTTTGTTTTAAATGACATTGTACCCTTGTAATCAATCTTGACGATGAAGAATCGCCGATGAACATTGTAATTGGCAAATTGCCGATGAATCAATAAATGACGATTTAGAGTATCCTTTGTCTTTGAATGATGTGATGACAGTTTATACAATGATCCAGAAGTTGCACCTCGCCAACTCGGCCATCTTGCTTTACACAAAAGCAGCCCGAGACTCTTTGGGACAAGACTCGCCATCCCACCTAAGATCGAAAGTGAAAAAGACTTGGTTTACGGAAGGAGATGCAGCTCCAAAGCCTAATCATTTCTAGAAAAAGATGAAGATGACAATGGACCTATCCTCCACACATCTGATATAGTCCAAACACCGGGTATCATGAAGAGATGGGGGTATGACTTGACACAAGGGGAAGGTCTATGTTTCGAAGGCCCTCGAACCCTCCTAAAGGCATATGTCCCAAGAGGAAAGCCGATAATTACTATGCATTTAGAAGGATTGGGATACTAATCCTCCTCGAAGATGAATGCTCGGGTCGATTGATAATAATCCACCCGGTGAGGGAGACGGACATTCGTCTGACTCTTCGGCTTGGGATTCTGACACCAGCCTCGGAGAAGCTTTCAAGGCTTTAATGTCAAATATGGCTTCAGCTGATCCCATCGTTGAGAGTGATGAAGACATGCCAACATGGGAAGACCCATGGATCCATCAACTCCAAGAGCATTGGGGATAGTTCAACAAAGAGAACCCCCACTAAGGATGAGGTAGTCCAAGTTAATATGGGGATGAAGAGCATCCTAAACTCATAAACATCGCAATACTTCCCCGGAAGAAAAGGAAGAGTTGATTGCCCTAATCGGAGTATATCGATGTATTCACCGAGTTACGAGGACATGCCAGACTCGACCTAATGTGGCAACACATCGCCAACATCAAGGCGGATGTCAAACCCGCCAAGCAACAAAGAAGACGGTTTCGGCCCACAAATATTGGAGGCAATTGTTGACGGTGAAGAAACTCATAGAATCGGATTCATCGAGGAAATTCAACATCCGGATTGGGTGGCTAATATAGTCCCGGCCATGAAGAAGAATGGCTCATTAGGACTGTGGTCGACTACGAGATCCAACGCCGCTGCCCAAAAGATGACTTCCTCTTCCAATCACCGATGTCATAGTTGACAATACGCGGTGGATTTGAAAGAATGTCCTTTATGGATGGCTTTTCGGTATAATCAAATCAAGATGCACCCCGATGACGCCAAACACACAATGCTCAACGATCGATATATTGCTACACGGCCATGCCGCTCGCCTCAAAATGCCTACAAGAACATACCAAGAGCAATGACGAGATTTTCCAGATCATCTTCGAAAACGGTCAATGCTACGCCGACGATTTGGTCGTGGAAAAGCCGCGGACAAAGGAGATCACATCAAAGATCTTAGAACGGTATTCAACTCATGCTAACTCATCACCTAAAGATGAATCGCCAAATCCTTCCTTGGGATGTCCAAAGGTTCCTGGCTTCATGCCACCGACAAAGGAATCCACGCCGATCCCGACAAAGTGAAGGCGATTCAAGAATTGCAACCCCCGAAATCTGAGAGAACTCGTGGGTTACAAGGGCGACATGACATCCGACGTTCATATCGAACCTATCGGGAAGTGCCAACCGCTCTCAAATTGAATAAGAAGGGCGGTCATATATTTGGGACGACGCCGTAAGGCATTCAAGAGATCAAGTCTTATCTCGCTAAACCTCCTCGCTTTGTTGCACCGCTGTCGAAAACCGCTTTTGATCTACGCCAAGGCAACGGATCACTGCTTTACTCGCGAAGACGATGACGGCGTCACTTAACAGCGTGTATTACCGGATTTAACATTAGTCGGGCCGAAGTCTCGATATCCAATGGTCGAAGCAAGGTTTTGCATTAGTGTTCGCGATTCGTAAAATGCGACACTATTTAGCTCCGACAGACGATTTATGTTATTTCTAACGTGAATCCGTCCGGATATTTATGACCCACCGCCTCATGAGTTGGCGCTATTAAATGGGCCTTGCTCTTGTCCCAATATGACTTACACTTCAAACAATGTAGTCACCAAAGGACAAGCGATTTGCGATTCGGTCAGCCAACACAACGGACGCAGCTTGAGCTATATGATGATCTTCCTGATGAAGTCCACGGTTAACACTACATCGCACCAACAAATATGGCGATTGATTTGACGGAGCTCGAAAACTAACGTGGCAAGTGCCCCCGATGTTCTAAGATTACCGAGTCGGGTTGTCTTAGCCTGTGGAATCATGTCATGCCCCGTGCTTATTCACTCACGAACCTTGCTTAATAAACGAGCTGAATACAATCGCGCTACTTATTGGACTTAGTTTCAAGGAGCCGGGGTCAATATCTCAAGCATACGGCGATTCGCAATTGATAGTTAAGGTGTTCGTGGTGACTAGGTCGAACTGATCTAATCCCCTATCATCGATAGCCGTTGAAATGGCGACTCATTCAAGAGTTTTTCATCGAATATATCCCGCTTCCAAAACGCTTATGCGGATGCACGGCAGCATAGTCGTGTCGTTAGCACAACCTTCCGGTGACTAGTTACGGCCAGACTCACCAACTCTTCGCACTCATTATAACATGAGACACAAGAAGATAAGGGGTAGTTACCAAAGAAGTACATGCAACCCAAACCAAGTTGGAGCCCCGAGCTTTCCTATCATCGACTATGTCTTACATGGCATTCTCACGAAGACGGAGGGAGAGAGAGTCAATCCGCTAAGAGCTCCAAGATTCTTTATGACACTCAAACCCGTGACGTATCGCCGAGGGTACGATGGTCTTTATCTCGATGCCTCTCAAACAAAGAGGCGGAGAGGTCCTTCGAAGCACACGGCGGTGAATGTGGTGCACACCACCGTCCCAAGCTCTACGATCGAATCGAGAATGGGCTACTTCGCCAACAATGATTAATGACGCGGTCGAAGCACGCCGAAATGCCACGCTGCGGTCATTCACGCCAATTATATGCATCGCCTCCCCGAGCAAGCAGCATCCTTCGCCACATCCCGCCATTCGAGACATGGGGAATGGACGTCAGAGGTCCCATTTTTCCTCCGCTTGGCCAAAGGCGATCGGTTTATTCTAGGACACCGACATTCCAAGTGGGCGGCAATCCCGCTAAAAGAAGTCAAGGGTACCGCTGCCAATTTATCAAACACCATGTCATTTATCGACATGGTGTCCCGAGACGGATCGCGCATGATAATGGTCCCCAATTTATCGAATTCCTTCATCGTTTTGTAGAAATTCAAGATACAAGATGTCTCGCCAATGCCTTATAATCCAAAGAAGAAATGGATTAGCCAAGCATTCAACAAGACGATTATCAAAATTGGCCGGGCTTGTGAAGAAAACAAGCGAGACCGATGATAAACTCGAGAAGCACTCGGCGATCGCACGATCAGACGCGACGCCAACCGAGAGACCCGACCCTCGGTTTACTGCGCGGCAGCCTCCGCTGGAGATCCAGATCCGCACACTCAGACGCCTTTCAACAGAGATGACGACCAAGAACAACATCAAAACGCCTCAAGAGCTTGAGATGTTAGATGAGAAGCTCGAGGCTCAACAATGCATTGAGTTCTACCAAGCTAGGATGTCGAGGGCTTTCAACAAGAAAGTTCGACAGAGAACCTTTAGAGAAGGAGATTTGGTCCTCGCCGCCGACCGACCGATAATCCTCACTTCCAAAAGAAAGGTAAATTCAACCTAAATGGGAGGGTCCGCTTGTAATAGAAACGGCTACTTAATGGTGCATACCGCCTAATTACCCAAATGGCGACCGCAATTAATGCCGATAAATGGGAAGTTCCCAGAAATACTACCCTTAGTATCTTCGTGATAACCCGCTTCAACGGAAGTTTCTGGATGTGTTACCCACTTTCCTTGAGGATAACCCTAGATTTATCCTCCATCATAATTTCACCGATCAAATTCCTCGGACGGCCTACAAATTTTCGGTACATTACCAAATCCTCTTGATTCCTTCTATGAACAAGAGGCCCAATCAAAATCCTTTTACCGGAGATATAAAATTCTTCCTCTCCAAGCCGCAGATCCTTTCGTGATAAACGGAAGGGTTCTTTCCATCTTCATCTTAGGTAGCTACCATCAAGGTATGCCGATTTTCGCATCGTGTTGTCCGACCAAGGTCGCTGAGTCTTTTCGCTTCTCGGAGTGGAGATCCCACTCTTAGTTCCATCTTCATCTTAGGTAGCACCGACCAAGGTATGCGCCGATTTTCGCATCAGTGTTGTCCGATCAAGGTCACCGAAGTCTTTTCGGTTCTCGGAGTGGAGATCCCACTCTTAGTTCCATCTTCATTAGGTAGCGCATCAAGGTATGCGCCGATTTTCGCATCGTGTTGTCCGATCAAGGTCACCAGTCTTTTCGCTCTCGAGTGGAGATCCCACTCTTAGTTCCATCTTCATCTTAGGTAGCCGACCAAGGTATGCGCCGATTTTCGCACTGTGTTGTCCGGAAGGTCCCGAAGTCTTTTCGCTCGGAGTGGAGATCCCACTCTTAGTTCCATCTTCATCTTAGGTAGCCGATCGGGTATGCCCGATTTTCGACTGTTGTCCGATCAAGGTCACCGAAGTCTTTTCGGCTTCTGAGTGGAGATCCCACTCTTAGTTCCATCTTCATCTTAGGTAGCTACTGACCGGTATGCGCCGATTTTGACTCAAGTTGTCCGATCAAGGTCGCCTGAAGTCTCTCTTCGCTTCTGAGTGGAGATCCCACTTAGTTCCCCTCTTATCTTAGGTAGCTCGACAAGGTATGCCGAGATTTTCGCACTGTGTCCGACCGGAAGGTCACCTCGAAGTTCGATTCCTACCAAGAAGGAATCCGCTGTTAGCCTCATCCCTGAAATAGAACACTTCCTTTCCCACCTCAATCAATCTTAATTCGTTCACCATTCTCCTAAAAGAAGACACCAAGGTTCATCTTCGGGGCATTTTATCCCAAGCCTAAGAAGGATAAAGCCAACGCCACACGCTGCTGTCGGTTTAGTCTTTTCTCCATTGAAGAAGACACTAGAGTTCGACTCGGGCATTTTATCCCGCCTAAGAAGGATAAAGCCAACGCCTCACACGCACGCTTTAGTTTTCCCATTGAAGAAGACACCGAGTTCGACTCGGGGCATTTTATCCCTAAGCCTAAGAAGGATAAAGCCAACGCCACACGCTGCCGGTTTAGTCTTCCGATTGAAGAAGACACCGGACTGGGTATTTCATCCCGGCCTAAGAAGGGAGAGAGTTCACGTAACACGCTGTCGTTAGTCTTCCCGCGAAAAAGACGGCTTACGATTCAACATCGTAGCATTAAGTCTAAGAGAGTTTCATTCTTTTAGCACAACGCTGTGTGTAGAACGGATTTAGATAATCTACATGCTAGCCCAACTCAAACGGTAGTTGGTAAAGGCTCATCAAACCCGCTGAGGGTCGGGTGGCCTAATAACCCTAAAGTCAACGCCACACGCTGCCCGGCTTAGTCTTTCTCCATTGAAGAAGACACCAGAGTTCGATTCTGGGTATTTTATCCCGGCCTAAGAAGGATAAAGCCAACGCCACACGCTGTCTGCCTTAGTTTTCTCCATTGAAGAAGACACCGAGTTCGATTCGGGCATTTTATCCCGGCCTAAGAAGGATAAAGCCAACGCCACACGCTATGGTTTGCTTAGTCTTTTCTCCGATTGAAGAAGACACCAGAGTTCGATTCGCATTTTATCCCGGCCTAAGAAGGATAAAGCCAACGCCACACGCTGTCCGGCTAGTTTTTCCTCGATTGAAGAAGACACTGAGTTCGATTCGGGTATTTCATCCCGGCTAAGAAGGGATGAGTCTACGGTAACACGCTGTCGCGTTAGTCTTCCCGTGAAAAGACGGCTTCACGATTCAACATCGTAGCATTAAGTCCGAGAGTTTCATTCTTTAGCACAACGTGCTGTGTAGAACGGATTTAGATAATCTACATGCTAGCCCAACTCAAACGGTAGTTGGTAAAGGCTCATCAAACCCGCTGAGGGTCAGTTGGCTAATAACCCTAAAGTCAACGCCACACGCCGCTGTCGGGCTTAGTCTTTTCTCCGATTGAAGAAGACACCGAGTTCGACTCGGGTATTTTATCCCGGCCTAAGAAGGATAAAGCCAACGCCACACGCTGCCGTTTAGTCTTTTTCCGATTGAAGAAGACACCGAAGTTCGATCGGTGTATTCGGCCCCGGAAGCGGACGAAGCTCACGCGGTAACACGCTGTCGTGGTCTCTTGCCCGTAAAAGAGTAATAAGCCTATGTATTCGAATATCATAGCAACAAGTCTAGAAGAGTTTCATTCTTTAGCACAACGCCACGCGGAACGGATCCCCGATAATCCGACGCCAGCCCAACTCAAACGGTGGTTGGTAAAGGCTAATCAAACCCTGATGGTCGAGGGTTTGCCAAAATCCTATAAGTATTATGGTTAATTACGACTTAAGTAAAAGAATCATAATAAACAATGAAAGGGATGGATCTTATTCATTTGAAGCAAATATAAAAGGAGCTACAATCGCTTAAACATCAAGTCTATGACAAAGGATTTGTTGTTCGCCGAGACACTTCACCATTGTAAGCCCGTGGAGTTCTTCCCGCAACTCGGCTCAAGGACTCCTCATCTGGTCTTCATGGTTGCCTCCTCGAGCTCAGCCGGCCGCTTCGACATCGAGCTCCCTAGACGAACGGTGAGGGCTTTTCCTTGTTGGCCTTGGCCACCCAAACCGCCATCTTATCTTCCTCAAAGATGGAGCTCTCCCGAAAGCAAGATATCCTCTCCGCGACTCGCCACGATATCACCGATGTGGCTTAGGAAGAATATGTTTCAACAACAGCCCGAAGCTGATCGGGCGCTGTCTTCAGATCCGACCTCGAGCCCAAGAAAACACGAGCATCGCGCCATGCCTCTAAACGCAGCGGCCTGAAAGCAACTATGTATGAGGAAGCCCCACGTCTTAGTTCTGCGCCGCTTTCTCCGTGATGGCCGAGGTCGCAACAATGGCTCGAGCTACCGGTAACCCATATCCCGATCAAAGCCATCCGGGATCAAGCAAAGGTTCGAATCGATGAAGAGAAAGCCCGCCATGAAGGACCTTTTCGATCACAAGTTCACCAAAGAAAAGAATGAGCGATTTCCAAACGATAATAAGATGGGATGGATCTTCATCCAAAGATCAACGCCTCGCCGATCATGGAGTCGAGATGTAGGCTCGCACGTAAGAAAAGAGGACTTTAGGATTTTTAGTAAAAAATGGGCAAAGCTTATTTGGCTAAAAGACCTCGCTTCCTTCGTGTAGTTTCAGAGGCTAGCGAAGTCTACCAGAGGCGATCTATCATGGATGTCATTAACCGCACCGAGCCCTCGCAGTGCTCATCTATCTCAACTGGCCGCGTAGCCGATTCGAGAAAGCGAAAGAGGAGTACCGCCGCACAAATGGAATGTCTACCTCTTTTAATTATAGTGGTATTAGCCAAACGGCTGGTCCTATAATTAATCGAAGAGAAAATTCATACCTTCTTCGGGATGGTAGTTTCTGTAAATCTTCACCAAGGGTATCCCCATCCTGACCACTGCCAAAGTGTCATCCATGGAAGTAACCATATAACCCATTCCACCTAAATCTTCCATGGAGAAGTCCGAAAAAGAAGGCATTAGGAAGGCAAATGCAATTAAGATCAAACAATAGGTAAAGTTACTTACCTCCTACAAGTTAGCTTGCCTAGTCTCGCTTTTGCATTTGCCTCGCAATCCTCTAAAAGAACAAAAGCAAAGAGGCAATTAGTGGGGTACAAATCCCGAAGTCATTCCATTCTCGTGATTCGCCACCCGTAAGAGGAATTATCGATGTTAGATGTACTGGTCCACGGATCAGTCCTACATCGCCTCCTCCGCCATAGCTCCATACATTTGTTGAGTAAAACTTGGCTCAAAGATGAGCGTAACCGGCTCTCGCAGAATTGGGGAGGAAAATCAAAGCCGATCATAATCCCTAAAACCCCGCGATGCAAAAAAAATGTCGCCTCAAAAGTCGAAAATTTCAGGTTACATCGGGCTAATTGTTACTCCGCCGACCGATCATTACCGGTCAAGTCTATATCAAGGACCGAGGATTCACGCGATTCTTATGGGCTAACCTCTTTCGCTTAACCCTTGAGAGGGTTGAAATTCTTCTTCTTCAACAGATTTTCCCGAAAATTCAATTGAATGAGAAATCCAATAGAGAGGATGAGAAAACGAAGGGGAAAAAGAGAGAGTACCGAGGTTCGAAGATGCTTTGGTCCTTCTAAAGTCCCAAAGACGAAGTCGTGGAATTCCCTCACCTCAATCGGGTGGATGAGATTGCCGCCTCAACTTGACCGCATCTTGAGTGTCGAGCCGCTCGCAACGATGCTTCGCCACCAAATTGAGATGGCCTCACAGGACCGCTCTAGCTACTAATAGCCAACTACAATGAAGGAATGTCGACTCTACCGACCCGAACTCGAGATCAATCTAGCACCGTACATCCCATGACGCCCACAACCATGCTCGGCCATCCACAAGTCCACCTCGAAGTCCGAGTCGCCGGTTCGGGTTCCCAACATAAAGTTGGTCGTGAACCGAATCGGGCAGCAAAACGACAGGAAAATAAGGCTCAATGAAGCATTCCTCCTTTACTCGAAAGTGAGATACCCTGCCTCGATATTCACTAGCCGCTTGAAACAGCCAATGTCAAGTGAAGTTCATTGTCTTCGCACCTCCTCACAACCAAGGACTCACCATATTGACCGAGAATCGAGGAAAACATCCGAAAAGATCCACCCTTTGTGAATCAGACTGCTTCTTGATCTCGCAAAACCACGCCTTCCATCGCAATCCTCTACCAACCGAAGAAAGGAGTAGACGACCAGGAACCCGTGCCTACATCATGTCGACGATGAAGGACCAACCGTGCCATCAAATAGGTATATGGGAGCTCTACTGACGGAAGGGATACGCGGATGATGGCTCATCCTTTCTCTCAGTAAACGCCGAACTATATGCCGCAATCCACGGTGAATACCGCCACCATCACCGAAGGAGAGAGAGTTCCTTCTTGGGCGAAAGAACCGCAGGATAAAGGACCTCCAAAGGTAAAGCATCATCGATTGATATGGAACCACACACTTGCCAGCATTGCAAGGTAGCCCGCTAGGAGAGTTGTCGGCCGGATAGGCTTCACCGCATGCCACGTAAAGGTCGCAAACTTGGTCCTCAAGGAAAGCTCTTTGGCGAGCCGAGCCGATAAGAGTTAGCCTCTGACTTTCGATCGCTTCATTAACCTTCAAGGAGTGAGCGTGATAGTTCACATATTTCCTCGCATTTGTCCTCCAAATGCCGGAACAAGTAATTGGCGAATCGCTGCACTCACCCGCGATTTCCTGGCTAAGGTTCGATTGGGCCAGAGCTATAGTAATGACAAGTGAGATCCCATAAAGTCTTATAACGATCGGGCGCAGGTTCCTTCACCGCCTGCCCCGATTGAGGGAAAGTACTCCGATATAGCATCTTCCCATGGGTAGACCGAAATACGCACATCTCATGTAAAGCCAACCCCAACTCGCCGTGTTTAGTGAGAAACGATTCAACTGGATTATAAAGCTCAATAAGGTGAAGAAATGATTGACGCTGATTGAAGGCCATACATGGTGGCACTAATCGTCAATACGCACTACAAGCCAAGTTCTCCATCCCATCTACCGAGGACGTAGTGGTCAGCGCACCCCACCAATGCTTACTTGACGAAAGTGAACCCAACCAAGAATCTATGACTAGACGACGCATCTCGCCCCAATTTAGCAAGGCGATTCTTCAAAGTCGAGGCAGAACAAAAGCTCATCACGGGCGGTGTGTCCATTCTACAACCCTGTGGTGAAGACCGATGACGCGATTCCTATTGGAACCCTGAACCGCGGCCGGGTAATAAACCCACAATGAATATGATCATGCTCCTCTACGACGCCATGACATACGCTGCGTCACAAAGATGGTGTCTAAGGTCTCAATGAGAGCCGACGAGGTATCCGGGAATATACAAGGCCTCCGCCGCCTTTGTTCAACCACCTCTCACTCGATAAGAGTCAGATCCGATCCTTAACCGAAGCCAATAGATAACTGCCTTCGCAAAGGTTCGTGAGCCGGTGTCCTTACGAAGCGCGATCGCGACCAATCGCCGAGAACGCGAACTCCTCAAATATACTGATCGCTCACGATGTGCCGGCGCAAATCGAGGCGCAGATAAAAATCGCGGATCATCACGCGCGGAATAATAGTCACTATGACGCCCATCACCGAGGGCCGAAAAGCTCCCGAGGAATAATCAATCAAATCGTAAAATATTCGCTAGTAAATGGCGCTGAATTCATCTTTATTGAGTCACGACCTTATATCGGTATGACGATTTCATCCCGATCGAATACCCGAGAACGATAAATATAGCCGCAGAAACCAAGCGCAATATATATCCCGCTCTACGTATGCAGAGTACGGTGAAATCGCCCCGCTATCGTGACCAGAAGCCCCAACTCACGAAGGAGAATCTCGCTCTTCCCAATCGCCACAAAGGAGAACGGCTGGGTCATAACAAGAGTACGCACACCAAGCGCCAACCCCACAAAGGAGGATTTCGCTCTTCCCAATCGCCACAAAGGAGAACGGCGGGATACAACGATATATGTAATGAATATGATAACGGCGACACCACCGAAAGAAGGAGGCGCGGCATTCACGCCGATGTGCGAAGTTGATCGACTTTGAAGCATGAGATCTTCGCGACATCGGAAACGCAAGGACAAAATAAAGTCGATATGCGCTGAAAATCAGCAAATATTCGTTGTCAGGTTGTCGCTGCTCATGTACACGACCGAGGCACTGGCCGGTGCACTCGCCAACTGACCAACCGCCTGAAGGCCGACCGGCCAGCGGCGGCGCTCGCTGCCCGAAAAGTCATAGTCATTGGCCGCCGGGCGCCGGCACCCTTAACGCTCGCAGCTGGCGCTGGCGGGCGCCGGGCATACGGGCGTAAGGCGCCACAGAATAAGGCGCAAGGCTGGCGCCAACAAGCATGCACCGCCGGCGTTATGCTCGCCACCGGCGCCGCTCGCCGATCGGCCTCTTTCCCTCGGTCCACGCCACCGCACGCGACAAGAAGAAGAAAAGAAGAAAAAGAAAAGAAAAAGAATTTATAAAAACCTCGCACATACCTCGTTGATCGGAGGAGATAAGACGTGAGAAGCTTAGATGAAAACAAGAGGAAGAGAGCAGGGGCCGGCCTATGTCGAGAAAAGAGAGATTATGGGTATTTATAACAACCCCATATGAACCCAATCCTCTTGAACAAGGACTCCTATTTGGCAAGAAGTAGGAATTCTAATTGAGTCCAAATCAATTCTAATTAGGACTCTAATCAGCCCCTAATTAGGAGTCCTAATTGGAATCTTGTTTGATGTCAAGATAGCCAAATCAGTCCTGATTGGCCCCTAATTCCTCCGCCATATTGGGAAAGATTCTCGGGTTTATTCGCAGATAACACTCTGAATTCCTCGACAATCAACGCTACGCCTAACCTACCCAACTAGGATTACGAGTATAAACCGCTTCCTAATTTGTCGAAGTTCCCTAAGAATATTCTCACAAGAAATATTCTTAGGATAACTCGATCGTATGGATTGCACCGACGCAAATCAACGCCGTCACTAATCCTACCCAACTAGGATTACGAGTATAAACCGCTTCCTAATTTATTCGAGAAGTTCCCTAAGAATATTCTCACAAGAAATATTCTTAGGATAACTCGATCGCAGCGGATTGCACCGACGAAATCAACGCCACTAATCCTACCCAACTAGGATTACGAGTATAAACCGCTTCCTAATTTGTCGAGAAGTTCCTAAGAATATTCTCACAAGAAATATTCTAGGGATAACTCGATCAAGGATTGCACCGACGAATCAACGTACGCCTAATCCTACTCAACTAATTACGGTAAACCATTTCTAATTTATCGAGAAGTTCTAAGAATATTCTCACAAGAAATATTCTTAGGATAACTCGATCGTATGGATTGCACCGACGAAATCAACGCCTAATCCTACTCCAACTAGGAATAATAGAAAGTATAACCAAGCTCCAAATTTTCAACGAGGAGTTCCCGGAGAATAAACCTATATTCTTAAGGATAACTCGATAACCCTTAATTTCTCCCACCATAATACCCAAGAGAGGAATAATATGACGAGGCGGAAGTCATTGTTGATACCAACAACGGTCAGTTCAAGAAACTTCTCCCACCGGGATAATCATATCCCAACAACGGTCAAGGGGTCGACTCACATTGAAGGCTAGGACGATGGTTGAAAGCCAAATGGTCTCTTTGTTTCGACAAGGAATCCTTGGAGGATATCTCCATGAAAAGATTAGTCCTCCCATTGTGGTTAAACCAACAACACACGGATGATGGAAGAAATAGCCGATCGAGGGTTATGAAATTCCATGTATCGACACAACCAACATGTCGCCAACAAGGAGTTCACGACATACTGATAAGTCCAAAGTCCGATGGTTAGTCAAACAACAACCAACCGACACGAAGTTACAAGCAAAACTCACCCACCGCCTTCAATCAAGATTTCAACAAACGGTCGACAATAAATGCAGACCGCGATCTTATCAGAATCCTACAAAGAACCGGATGATCCAAAGAATCAAGACTTGAAGCTATCTTTGGGACCCTCACCGATCAAGGTCGGAACATCATGTCCAAAGCATCCTGCACTCATTAAGAATCGAGACGAGACGCTTTGGAGGGGTATCAGAGGCGCTGGAAAATACTTACAAGATCCTCAAACCAACTCGCGGATGTGGAGTCGGCGAATGACAACCCTTCGAATGATACCGACGCCGAATGGTTGAGACGCCGAACTACCAAGAACCCACAAACAAGCACGGCTTAAAACCGACTTGAACAGACGATCGATTTCAGATCTGAACCGAACGAACCAAGAGTTAGTCCCGAATCAAGTAATGCATCGAACCCGAGCCCGAGAGTCAAAAACTCGAAAACGCATGCTAAAACGACGGAAAAAACGACAGGCTTACCACCCGCCAATGGCCAAGGTGGCTCGGCCACTTTGGCCGAAAGCCACCCTACCAACTTGTCGAGGTGGCTTCGCCAAGTGGTCGAGGAGGCTCGACCACTTTGTCGAAGCCACCTACCAACTTGGCCGAGGTGCCTCTGCCAACTTGGTTCGGCCAAGGGCCGAGCCACTTGCCGGCAAGATGCATCCCCCATTGTATAAAAGGGGGTCTTGAAGTTTGAGGAGGACTGGATCGGGATTTTGAGGATTTGGATTTTGGGCTTGAGCTGATTTCAAGGATCTTCTCAAGAGTTCTCACGATCCACGAGCCGCCGACGCGACCGCTCCGGAAAGCACCGCAGCACAAGTCCGCCGACGCCCCGATCTACAAGCCGAAGGTAACTGAATTCGGTCGAATCCACGATACCCTCTAGGTTAAGCTTCGCCTTAATCTCGTGGATAGCCAGGATTTCTCCTAGTAGATCTCACCCGCCTCCCATCCTCTCCTTCGCGGAGTGTGGATCCCGCAGCGTCTCCTTCGTGAGTGTGATCCTCAGCGCCAAGCTTCACGGAACGAGCCCCTTTACATCCGTGAAGTTCCGTAACCCTGCCCTACCGATCGGAATTGCTGCGGTCCACGACAAAAAGTCCCCAAGACGCAAAGAACCCACGCAAGTTTGGTGACCTCGACATAACGTAGATCCTCGCGGTTTGTTCACAAGGATAAAAGTTGTAATCTTTTTGATTTTCATTGTACTTTAAAATAAAAGGCATTTCTTTGAATTTTGTTGTAGGCCAAAGAAGCCGTAGCAAGTTCAAATCGATGACAATCATCCCAACTTACCGCCAACACTCCAGCTGCTTTGTAGGATACCCAGAGTGTTACGGCCGTCGCATTTATTGCTTGACCGTTGTTGAATTTCAAATCAGAGCATTAAGCTCCTTTACCGCCGCACTCGTTGGTGAATTGTCATCCATTTGACCATCTGATTCCTCCGCTGATTGGGGAATCTTCACCGCGACGCTAAGCACTACGCCGAACTACATGGATTTTAGCCTTCAATCGGCGAAAGGCAACGCTGACCGGGCGGCATCTTCGTGGATCCCAACCGTTGATCGGTGAATCCTTCCGACGACGCCGCTGGTTGGTGTCGCTACTGTATTACTCCTCTTGTTGAGCACAATTATCCTCAGTGGGAGAAATTTTTCTGGGACTTATTCCAATTCTAAACCGTTGACCGATGGGCCTCTCAAGGCGACGCCTCAATCGCATTGATACAGCTGAGAGGAATTCTTCAAGGTAGAACACGCTGTCCGGCCAACATAAGCCTTGTCAATTCGCCAATTTATCCCTCTTTGAGGTTCCAAGTGGAGGAAATTGAGGTTATCGAAGTTATCCTTAAGAATATGGTAATATTCTCCGTGAACTTCGCTAAGAATTAGGAACTAGTTTATACTGTAATCCTATTTGGAGTAGGCCATGCACGCTGATTAGCGCCACGCAATCCGCACG
Source organism: Asparagus setaceus (assembly GCA_012295165.1). Taxonomy (NCBI): domain Eukaryota; kingdom Viridiplantae; phylum Streptophyta; class Magnoliopsida; order Asparagales; family Asparagaceae; genus Asparagus; species Asparagus setaceus. Next base: position 2,142 of record WHSE01000373.1, on the reverse strand, counting down.
ATCGAAGTTATCCCTAAGAATATTTTTATGAAAATATTCTTCCGAACTTCCCGACAAATTAGGAAACAGCTTATACTCATGTTCCTGATTGGAGTAGGATTAGCGACGCTGCTGATTGGGCGCCATGGGAGAATATTCGGCAATATTGAGCCGGTAACATCTCCAAAATCTTTCCAAATATTTAGGAAAGAGGATGGATGAATTATTGGGCCATTTGGACTCCTTTTAGATGTCCAATTGGCTCCAATTAGAATTCCTATCCATCGCCAAATAGACTCCTTATTCAAAGGGATTGGGTTTATGTGTTGTTATAAATACCCACAAACCCTCCTTCCTCTGACCTAGCCGGCCCCTTTTCTATGCACTTTTCTCTTGTTTTCTTCCGCTCGCGGTCGCCTCATCTTCTCGAACAACGAGGTATGACGAGGATTTTATATGTATATTTTCTTCCTCTTTTCTCTTTTTTGTTGCATGCATGCATGGAGGAGAAGAACCCGTCGTGGCTATGAATAGCTGGCGGGCGGCCACGGCTGGCGGCGCCAGCGGGCGGCGCCATACGGCGGCGCTATAGCGGCGGCGCCAGCGGCAATAACCCTCGGCGGCGCTCGGCGCTGGTTCGACCTCCGGGCGACCGAGCCAGCGATCGAAGTTCCGCCCGGCCGCCTGCTCGGCTCGCGGACCGAAATTGGCACCGAGCCTGTTCACGCTGACCGGTGCTGGCGCCGAAGTCGGCTCTGTTTGGTTGTGTTGCGACGACCATGTCGCCCGGTTGCGCCCCGCCGTGGGCTCAATGAGTCACGACCGACCAAACGGACTTCTTTGTTGTATTTGCTGATTTTAGCCATGCTGGCCCGACTTTCGTCAGTGTTTTTGCAGTTCCGATGTCGCTTCGAAGATCGCGGCTTCGAGGAGCCGAACCGCCTACTCCTCAGCGATGACGCATCACCATCGCTTGTCGGGTGATTTTATGTTAAATTGCTCATTCACAACTTGCATTCATGAATTGCACGGCCTTGATTCCTCCTCCTTCGGGGAACAACGCTTCAGATTGTGTACACTCGCTACGCACTCGCTTCGCTTCCTCCTTGTGAGGCGATTGGGAAGAGCCGAATTCTCCTTTGTGAGGATTGAAGCTTCGATGATCACCGCCTCGATATCTTTAACGGAGCCATTTCATACCGCACTTTGCCTTGTGGAACGGGATATACGCTTTGTTTACGCTGACTATATTTATCGCTCTTCGGTATTCAATACGATGAAATCGCCATACCCGCTATAAGGTCGTGACTCAATCTCATAGGCTTCGAGAAGAGTTCTACGCCTTTACGCCGCTTCTTTTTAAGATATTCTCCTAAATGATCTCGTTAACTCTTTGTTCTCTTGTGTAGACGGATGTCTCGACGACATACTGCCTACTTTGAAGGCTCCAAATGTCAAGTCTCGATTCTTAAGGTCATCGGAAGAATACCTCTTTCCACCGAGGAAGCGAACCACAGGTAGGCACACACCCGCTAGGAGGAAACCCTGAAGCTCGAGCCTACTATCATAATTTCAATGATGAGTCCGAGGGATCACCTCCATCGTCCGATCCCGGCTTCCTTACAACAAAACTGTGGTTTCCCAACCCTTCGAAAGTATAGGGCGCTGGTGGAGGCCTCGTGTTAATCTTGACGGACCACTTCCACGGATTCAACCTATCGCCGAGATTGCCCCGCTAAAATCATTGCCCCGATTCCAGCCTTCATGATGGGTCTCCTTCACCGTTGGAGAATGGTTTGAAACAGCGCATCTCTATTATCGAGGTTAGATGGGCTGCACCTTTATGGTCTTCTACCCATTTATATTGAGTAGCTTGGGGAGATTCTGCTCTACTCATCACCGGTTAACCGCTAGAGCAAAGGCTCACCACCGGCTAACTCTTGCGTGATCGTGGTGGATAGTTTAGCCTTTTTGATTCATGCAATGAGGTGTGGCGACTCATCGGCAGGCTCGATCAAGGCTTCGCGGAACGACATCTCGCAAGAGGAGAATATCGAGCAAGAGGTTATTTTCAACTCATATGAGTGGCAGCCACTTGCAAAGCCGATAGACTTGTACCACACCCATGTCAATCGCGACAGAATCGTGACCGCTCAAGGGGAA
>WHSE01000372.1:0-22991 GCA_012295165.1 Asparagus setaceus | reverse complement strand
AATTTGAGTCATTTGGGCTTTTATTCATTATTTCTTTATTAAACAAAATAAGATAAAATAATTATTAGTAATATCGTTATTCATATAACATAGGTAATAAGGGTATAAAAATGTAATTAAAATGTGATAATCACCCATTGATGGGAAATAAATGATCACCTCCTAAGTTGCAAGTATACAACCTTTATCAAGTTATAGTATTTAAGATTATCGATCCCACGAGGAACTAGAAGTAGGAAGAGTTTTGTTCAAGTTTTGGTTCTCAAATTATGTGACAATTAGGAGATTATGTACATGGTGAAAGTGGTCATGATGAGATTAGAGAGTGGATGTGATTATGTGTAAATAAAAAGGAAATCGAGGAAGAAAATGTGTGTGGAGAGATTAAGAGTGTGATTTGTGACAAAGCTAACGACGAAAACGCCGCAAGACGGGCGCTGGCCAAACCTCTACAGCGGGCCAGGCGGTTCTACCACTTGGTCGAAGCCACCTACCAACTTGGCCGAGGTGCCTCGGCCAGTGGTCAGGAGGCTCGGCCACTTTGGCCGAGCCACTCGCAACTTGGCCGAGGTGCCTCACAGTGGCCAGCCACCAGGTGGTCGGGCACCCTTTCATTGTATAAATAGGGGGTGTCATCTTTGAGCAGTTCGGAGGTCGGATTTTGAGACTTCGAGGTCTGATGGGGATTTGGAGCGGCTTCCTATTGATTTTGGGATCTTTCAAAGGCTCGGACTCAAGAGTTCTTGCGAGATCTACGAAAGCAATCGGGCGCATCGTTCGGAGCAACGGCAAGCACAAGTCCAGCTAACGCCGATCTTCAATCAAAAGGTAACCGACCTGGTCGAACCACGATACCCTCTAGGTTAAGCTTCGCCTTAATCTCGTGGATAGCGCCAGGATTTCTCCTAGTAGATTTCACTCCGCCAGCATCCTCCTTCGTGGAGTGATCTCAGCGCTTCGCTTCTTCGGAAACGAGCCCCTTTACATCTCGTAGTTCCGTAACCCTGCCCCACTGATTGAATTATGCTGTGGTCCACCTGACACAATAAGTCCCCAAGACAAAGAACTCACGCCGAGGATCCGATATAACAGATCCGTGTTTGTCTCTAAGGATAAAAGTTGTAATTTTTGATTTTCATTGCGCCTTTTAAAATAAAAGGCGATATTTCTTGAATTTTGTAGGCCAAAGAAGCTCGTAGCAAGTTCAAATCAATGACAATCATCCCAACTTTTACCGCTAACAAGCCGGGCGACCATTGCGGAGCCACCACCTCGATCGGAGGTCGTTGTACGCAAACCGCTGATCCCTATCCCTGCGGAAGAAGAGGTCGAAGTTCGAAGTTCACTGTGAGAAGTTCGAGGAGTACCTATCCTCACCTCCTCCAGATCCAGCCTCCCCGCCCAAGAAGGTCTCCACGCAAGGAGAACCCGATGGCCTCCTCGGCGTAGAGCCCCGTGACGGCGAAGTCCAACCCGCCGCCAGCAGTAGCGAAATCCTCCGGCCTCAAGTCCGGATGGTGCCCTGAGATGAACGCCGACGAGCGCCGCGACTTCCAAGGAAGCCGCCAAAGGCGACGACAGCATGGCGCGCTGCCAAGGCCATGCAATCCATGGATGGGGTCCGCTACTTAAGCGGATCTAAGATCCGCATTCTTACGCAGAGGTTTCAAGTGATCGACGGCTTATCCAAGCCGCCAACCGACGAATGGGTCCGTGGTCAAACGGAACCGCTTCCACACTTCAGAGCGCGATCCGGAAGGCCAGCACTTTATGCAAGCACGAGCTTTGGTGCAACAAAGCTCGAGTTAAAGAAGGAAGTGGCAAAGAAGCCACTAACGCATCGCCAGTGTTGGAGGCCCAAGTCTAATGGTGCCCCAACCTCGCCACACTCCCCGCCTCGGCGCTTTAAGCCGAAGCCGAAGGATACAGCGCGTAATCCAACGCCAAAGCCTGACCGACGACGCCAAAGACAAGGCGCTCTCAGATTCAATCGCGGGAAGCCAACTCCGCCACCACCACCAAACCGACTATCAAGGATCGCTCTGCCCTAAGAGAATCACGTCACCTCATGCAGAGGTCGCACCTGCTCCAACAAGGACAAGAAGATTCTCGCAGCTCTCCTATCGGATTGAAAATCGAAGTCCGAGTTCCGCCGAGACTACCACATCGGGCGAAAAGTCTAGCGAGTCACTTTCTGGGTTTCGATGGATTGACCCGGCCCTCGAAGGAGACGCCATCCATCCGACGATGAGGACGTTATACCCAAAGATCACGCCAACATACGCAAGTTGTTCTCGCACACACCATGAGTCCACTACGGCAAGAGGTAACGAAAATCTCGGCGATTCCCCCAAATGACGCACATGCTTGTGCTCCAAGCTCATTAAGACGATGCTCTGAGTGCAATTGCCATCAAGCTATCCGGGTGTCGGGCCGAGACTCACCACGAGATGCCGGATCCAGACAAGGCTTATCCAAAGGATGATCTCCCAGAGGGTGAGCTGCCGTGAGGTCACTAATAATATGACCAAAGAAGAATCATCGCCACTCGCTATTCCCACCAGATCGCAACGCTAACTCGCTTATGGGTCCGACTATCCGACGGTCCGATAACGATAAGCTCCCCGGTTACCCCGAGGATGATGCGCCGATATTGGCTCAATCGGATCCGGATCATATCAGATCTAGCTTAGGGAGCCCCCAAGAAACACTTATGATCAGTGCGCATCGCGGCCAAAATGCTGCACGGCTGAATAAACAACGGAAAACTTCAAGTTAGAAATGGAGTTGGCCATGCAGCATCGAGAGAAATGCACGCACCACCGCATCCAAGCCCCGACAAAACATCAAGGTGAATCAAGTCGGCCAACGCCGATGAAGATGATAGCTGACGTCGAGGAAGCACCGAAGATGATAACCCCCGAACCACGCGACGCCGCTGCTCATGAGAGCCAGAAGATCAAAGACTTGGAGAGCAAAATCAATTCATTGATTTCCGCCAAGAAGTAAAGAAGACAGTATTCCTTGCCCATACCCGAGGGAGTGGGAATCAATCCTTGACCCGCCAAGTTTAACTTAATAAACTTCACACCATTTGATCGAAGGGTTCCCCGACGCCACTTGATTTATTTCAAGTCACACCTGAGTTACCGCAACCCTTTGATGGTTCGGTCATTCGCTGCACCCTTCGTAAAATTTCCATGGTACCGCCCGCCCTCGGGAGTTACCGGATCAGCTTCCTTACCACTTTTTGGATGCGGTAACGACGGACGCTGTTCGACGAGAAGCGTAAAGACGGAGAAACCGTGGACATCTTTGTTAAACGATTCTAACAAGGCAATGAACCGCCGATCCAATAACAGGAGTTCATCCTCCAAACCGCCACAACTTATCAAAAGATGTGCTTGAAGCAATGGGTACAGCACCATCATAACGGAAGGACTTGAAGGTTCGGAGAGCAAGCCGAGATTCCTCAAAAGGAAAAAGGCGAGAGGGTCACCGACAACGGAAGTTCGGCGTAACTTTGTCCCACCGCAAAGGAAAGAGCAAGCTAAGACGGGTTATGAACCAAACGTTCCAACTCCAACCCCAAAGAAGAAGAGCTAAAGAAGAAGAACGGGCGCCACAACAAAAGCATAATCAACGGGCAACCTCGGGCCACAAACAAGGCCTAGAGCCGAGATTCCTCAAGTCCTATTCCTTTAGGGACGACAAGATTCCGGCTCTTCAAATATCTTGTGGAAAATAACAAGATCAAGCTCCCTCCGGTCAGAATCAAGAGGAGGCGATGAACACTAATGACCCAAGATACGCGTACCATATGGCGCTTCATCACCCCACTAAATCCCTCGCCACCCTTTAAGGACAAAATCCGTGCTTTAATTGATGTAGGGTCATTACTATGAAGCCGCCCAAAGAAAAGAAGGTCGGAGCTTAATGCGTATCCATAAGTTTCGGGTCGTGCCATTGACATGGTTTGAACCTCAACCGCTGGTCAAAGTTGCGTTGAAGACGGTAATGACGACCACACAAGCAACGCCGTAGCGACTTGTATCGTGATACCAATGGCGAAGTCTTGTGGGTCCACCCGCACTTACCGGAAGATGAGCAATGGGTAGCCTCTTCTTCAAAGAAAAGCCGGGCGTAAGGGAAAGGCATGTCATGCTACTCCGCATTCGAGGGAGACGATGAACGTGGTAACATTCCACCGTCCGAAGGGGAACTCGAAGCCCACGCCACCGAGTGGACACGAGTACAAGTACAAGTACCCTAAGTCCCCGACCCTAATGCCAAGACGCCTCGTGAGCTGGGGTACCAACAAAGCGAAATGCAGTGTAGTCGCCAAAGAAGCTACAAAGAAAGCACGCATGAAGTTCAACTCCCGGCGCCTCGATTCACGCCTCGATTGAAGAGATAAACCGAACTTCGAACTCTCCATACCGCTTCGACGCATGGCCCAATTGCCAATATCCGCAAGGATCACTCTCTGAGTTGCTACGGTTATCAAAAGAGACGAGAAGCTCTTCAAGAAGCCCTCACGATTCGTAAGTCTTCCTCACCCGTGATTAGGCCGAGTCCGTAAGAGTCGCCCAAAGAATGCAACCTTGCGACTAAACACTTCCCGCATCACCTTTACAAAGGAGGATATGCATCAGGAATTCCAAGCACGATAGGCCGCTATACTTCACCGTATATTGGCTCTAGTGAAGTTAACCTGATCCAAGTCGATCCCGTTCCACAGGAGCATCATGCCCCTACCATGTATCATCTGGAATTCCTCGCCGCCAGTTAGCATCAACGGCACAATGATCTACGGATTTAACACCGCTGGGTCCCACTTGGTAAAATCCGGATTGTGCCAAATGGGGACTTAAAGTCCAAGTCACCGCTATGTGATTGACGCAGACTTCCTATAACTTATTGTCATCGACTTGGATCCACAATAACGTTATAGTCCCGCCTACTCTTCATCGCTGTCTCAAATATGTAGACACTAATAATGAGGTCAAGACGGTGGTCGCGACAAACAACCGCTTAAGGATGGAGAATTATTTCATCGATTCTCCTCTACGTAATGAGTCCTAAATCAATCATCTACCAAGGTACGGATACCGTGAAGAAGCCGACACCCAAACCGGCTTGGTTATAGTGGAGGTTTTGTTTTAAATGACATTGTACCCTTGTAATCAATCTTGACGATGAAGAATCGCCGATGAACATTGTAATTGGCAAATTGCCGATGAATCAATAAATGACGATTTAGAGTATCCTTTATCTTTGAATGATGTGATAACAGATTATACAATGATCCGAGTTGCACCGCCAACTCGATCATCTTGCTTCACACAAAAGCAGCTCCGGACTCCTTTGGGACAACACTTGTCATCCCACCTAAGATCAAGTAGTGAAAGAGACTTGGTTTACTAAAAGGAGATGCGCCCAACGTAATCATTTCTTTGAAGAAGGTGAAGATGACAATGGGCCTATCCTCCACACATTCGATATAGTCCAAACACCGGGTATCATGAAAAGATGGGGTATGACTTGACACGAGGGAAGGTCTATGTTTCTGACGAGGCCCTCGAACCCTCCTAAAGCCGCATATGTCCCAAGAGGAAAGCCTGATAATTACTATGCATTTAGAAGGGATTGGGATACTAATCCTCCTCGAAGATGAATGCTCGTGGTCGATTGATAATAATCCACCCTATGAGGGAGACTGACATTCGCCCGACTCTTCGGTTGGGATTCTCACCACCTCTGAGAAGCTTTCAAGGCTTTGATGTCAATATGGCCACGATCGATCCCGCTACTATTGAGGGTGATGAAGATATGCCAACATGGGAAGACCCATGGATCCATCAACTCGTAGAGCAGCTTGGGGATAGGTTCAACAAAGAGAACCCCCACTAAGGATGAGGTAGTCCAGTTAATATGGGTGATGAAGAGCATCCCAAACTCATAAACATCAGCAATACTCCCTTCGAAGAAAAGGAAGAGTTGATTGCCCTAATCGGAGTATATCGATGTATTCACCGAGTTACGAGGACATGCCGTGACTCGACCCTAATGTGGCAACACATCGCCAACATCAAGGCGGATGTCAAACCCGCTAAGCAACAAAGAAAGACGGTTTCGGCCCACAAATATTGGAGGCAATTGTTGACGGCGAAGAAACTCATAGAATCGGATTCGCCGAGGAAATTCAACATCCGGATTGGGTGGCTAATATAGTCCCTGGCCATGAAGAAGAATGGTTCGATTAGGATCCGTGGTTTCCATCACAGACCTAAACGCCGCTTGCCCAAAGGATGATTTCTTCCAATCACCGATGTCATAGTTGACAACACGGTGGATTTGAAAGAATGTCCTTATGGATGGCTTTTCTGGGTATAATCAAATCAAGATGTACCTCGATGACGCCAAACACTGAATAATAGCGTTTGCATATATTGCTACACTGCACATGTCGCTCGGGCCTCAAAAATGCCGCCAACATACCGTAGAGCAATGACGAGATTTTCCAGATCATCTTCGAAAACGGCCAATGCTACGCCGACGATTTGGTCGTGGAAAAGCGGACAAAGGAGATCACATCAAAAATCTTAGAACGGATTCAACTGGCGCGAACTCATCGCCTAAAGATGAATCCTCCGCCGTCCTTCCTATGTCCAGGGGCAAGTTCCTTGGCTTCGCTGCCACCGCCAAAGGAATCCTACGATCCCCACAAGAAGCTATTCAAGAATTGCAACCTCCCGAAATGAGAACCTGGGGAAGGCGACCACATGACATCCGACGGTTCATATCGAACCTATCCTGAAGTGCTACCGTTCTCCGTCCAACAAGGGGCGGTCGCATTTTATTGACGACGCCGGTTGCACCGAGATCGTCGTCGATTCGCTAAACCTCCTCGTTTTGTTGCACCGCTGCCTGAAAACCATTTTGATCTACGCCAAGGCAACGGATCACTCGTTAAGCTTTTCACACAAGCAAGACGACGACTCTGGGCCACGTAATCAGCAGTATTACCCGAGCCTAACATTAGTCGGCCGAAGTCTCGATATCCAATGGTCGGAAGCGCTGCCTTGCATTAGTGTTCGCGATTCTAAAATGCTGCACTATTTAGCCGGATGCGACGATTTATGTTATCTCTAATGTAAACCGTCCAATATTTATGACCCGTTTCAATGAGTTGGCGCTCCGGCTTAAATGGCCTTACTTTGTCCCAATATGACTTGCACTTCAAACAAAAGTCACCGGGGGACAGCGATTTAGATCTCACGCCACCGACAACGGATGCATTGAGCTTATATGATGATCTTCCTGATGAAGTTCAAGAAGTCAACACTACATCGCACCAACAAATATGGCATTGTATTTTGACGGAGCCTCGAGCTACCAATGTAAGTGCCCCCTGATGTTCTAAGATTTCCGCCGAGTTCGGGCTTTAGTTTCCTGAAATCATGTCATGCCCGCGCGCTTATTCACTCATCAACCTTGCTCTAATAATGTAGCCAATACAACGCGCTACTTATTGGACTTAGTTTCGCCAAGGAGCCGGGGTCAATATCTCGCTGCATATGCATTCGCAATTGATAGTTAAGCAGTTCGTGGTGACTACGGTCGAACCCCGATCTAGTCCCCTATCATCGTAGCCGTGGAAATGGCGTACTCATTCAAGAATTCTTCATCGAATATATCCCGCCAAAACGCTTCATGCAGACGATCGGGCGGCGCAATGTCGTTAGCACAACCTCCAAGACCGAAAGCAATTAGTTACGCCAGACTCATCGCCTTTTGTACCAAGGTATGATGAGGCACAAGGAGATAAGGGGTAGCTACCAAAGAAGTACATGCAACCCAAACCAAGTTGGAGCCCCGATTGGCGCTTCCTATCATCGACTATGTCTTACATACCGGCAAGACGGAGAGAGAGAGAGTCAATCCGCTAAGAGCTCCAAGATTCTTTTATGACACTGAAACCCGATGTTATATCGCCGAGGGTACGATGGTCTTTACTCCGATGCCTTCAAACAAGGAGGCGTAAGAGGTCCTTCGAAGCACACGCAGTGAATGGTGCGCACCACCGGTCCCAAGCTCTACGATCGAATCAGAGAATGGGCTACTTTGGCCAACAATGATTAATGACGCAATGAAGCACGCCGAAATGCCACGCTGCGGTCATTCACGCTAATTATATGCATCGCCTCCCCGAAAGCGCTTGCATCCTTCGCCACATCCCGCCATTCGAGACATGGGGAATGGACATTGTAGGTCCCATTTTTCCTCCGCCGCTAAAGGAGATCGGTTTATTCTAGCGACACCGACTACTTTCCAAGGGCGAAGCAATCCCGCTAAAGGAAGTAAAGGCGAAGTACCGCCATCGTTTATCAAACACCATGTCATCTATCGACATGGGTCCCAAGACGGATCGCATGACAACGGTCCCCAATTTATCGCAATTCCTTCATCGTTTTGTGAGAAATTCAAGATACAAGATGTCTCGCCAACAATTTTATAATCCAAAGAAGAAATGGATTAGCCGAGGCATTCAACAAGACGATTATCGTAATTCACGGGCTTGTGAAAAGTAAAAGTTTAGACCGATGATAAACTCTGAGAAGCACTCATGATCGCATAAACGGCGACGCACGCCTAACGGAGCAACCCTGCACTCTGCCCACGGGTGTGAAGCGCCTCCATTGGAAATTCGATCCCGCCACTGCAGACGCCTTCAACAGATGACGACCAAGAACAACATCAAAAACGCCTCAAGAGCTTGAGATGTTAGATGAGAAGCCGAGGCTCAACAATGCATTGAGTTCTACCAAGCTAGGATGTCGGGCTTTCAACAAGAAAGTTCGACAGAGAACCTTTAGAGAAGGAGATTTGGTCCGCCGCCGACGAATCGATAATCCTCACTTCCAAAAGAAAGGTAAATTCAACCTAAATGGGAGGGCCCGCTTGTAATAGAAACGGTTTACTCCAATGGTGCATACTTAATTACCCAAATGGCGACCGCAATTAATGCCGATAAATGGAAGTTCCTCAAGAAATACTATCCATAGTATCTTCGGATAACCCGCTTCGACGGAAGTTCCTCGTGGATGTTTCACCCACTTTTCGCGAGGATAACCTTAGATTTATCCTCCATCACTACCGATCAAATTCCTCGGACGCGGGTCTACAAATTTTCTCGGTACATTACCAAAACCCTCTTGATTCCGCTTCTATGAACAAGAGGCCCAATCAAAATCCTTTTACGCCGGAGATAGAATATAAAATTCTTCCTCTCCAAGCTGCAGATCCTTTCGTGATAAACGGAAGGGTTCCTTCCATCTTCATCTTAGGTAGCTACTGACCGGTTATGCGCCGGATTTTCGCATCGTGTTGTCCGACCGGTCGCCGAGTCTTTCGGTTTCTGAGTGGAGATCCCACTCTAGTTCCATCTTCATCTAGGTAGCCGACCGGTTGCATAAGGCCGATTTCGCACGTTGTCCGATCAAGGTCACTCGAAGTCTTTTCGGTTCTGAGTGGAGATCCCACTCTTAGTTCCATCTTCATCTTAGGCCCGACCAAGGTATACCGATTTTCGACTGTGTTGTCCGACCGAAGGTCGCCTCGAAGTCTTTTGGCTTCTGAGTGGAGATCCCACTCTTAGTTCCATCTTCATCTTAGGTAGCCACCGATCAAGGTATGCCAGATTTTCGCACAGGTTGTCCGGATCAAGGTCACCGAGTCTCTTTCGATTCTCTGAGTGGAGATCCCACTCTTAGTTCCATCTTCATCTTGGTAGCCGACCAAGGTATACGGATTTTCGCATCGTGTTGTCCGATCAAGGTCGCCTCGAAGTCCTTCGATTCCAACAAAGAAGGAATCTCGCCAGTAGTTCATCCCGAAATAGAACACATTCTTCCTTTCCCACCTCAATCAATCTTCATCCTGGTCACTTCATTCTCCCATCAAAAGAAGGCACCAAGATTCATCTTGGGGTATTTTATCCCGGCCTAAGAAGGATAGCTAACGCTTCTACACGCTAAGCCGGTTTAGTCTTTTCTCCAAAGAAGACACCAGAGTTCGATTCTCGGGCATTTTATCCCGCCTAAGAAGGGATAAAGCCACCACACGCTGCTCCGGCTTAGTCTTTTCTCCGATTGAAGAAGACACCAGAGTTCACTTCGGGCATTTTATCCTAAGCCTAAGAAGGATAAAGCCAACGCTTCACACGCTGCTACCGGTTTAGTCTTTTCTCCCATTGAAGAAGACACTGTAGTTCAATTTCGGCATTTTATCCCAAGCCTAAGAAGGGATAAAGCCAACGCTTTAACGCTGCTGTCGTTTAGTCTTTCTCCCATTGAAGAAGACACTGAGTTCGATTCTGGGGCATTTTATCCCCGGCCTAAGAAGGATAAAGCCAACGCCACGCGCTGTCGTAGTCTATTCCCGTGACAAAAGACGGCTTCACGATTCAACAACATCGAGCATTAAGTCTAAGAGAGTTTCATTCTTTAGCACAACGTTGTGTGTAGAACGGATTTAGATAATCTACATGCTAGCCCAACTCAAACGGTAGTTGGTAAAGGCTCATCAAACCCGCTGAGGTAAGAGGGTCACAATAACCCTAAAGTCAACACGCCACACGCTGTCGCTTAGTCTTTTCTCCGATTGAAGAAGACACCGAGTTCGATTCTCGGCATTTTATCCCGGCCTAAGAAGGATAAAGCCAACGCCACACGCGCTGCCGGTTTAGTCTTTTCCGATTGAAGAAGACACTGAGTTCGACTTCCGGGCATTTTATCCCGAAGCCTAAGATAAGCCAACGCTTCACACGCTGCTCGGTTTAGTCTTTTCTCCGATTGAAGAAGACACCGAGTTCACCGCATTTTATCCCAAGCCTAAGAAGGATAAAGCCAACTTTATACGCTGCTGCCGGGTTTAGTCTTTTCTCCGATTGAAGAAGACACCGAGTTCGACCGGGCATTTTATCCCGTTAAGAAGGATAGCCACGCTGCCGGGTAGTCTATTCCGTGACAAAGACGGCTTCACGATTCAACATCGTAGCATTAAGTCTAAGAGAGTTTCATTCTTTTAGCACAACGCTGTGTGTAGAACGGATTTAGATAATCTACATGCTAGCCCAACTCAAACGGTAGTTGGTAAAGGCTCATCAAACCCGCTGAGGGTGAGGGTTGGCTAATAACTCCTAAAGTCAACGCCACACGCTGCTCGGTTTAGTCTTTTCCCATTGAAGAAGACACGAGAGTTCGACCGGGCATTTTATCCCGGCCTAAGAAGGATAAAGCCAACGTCCACACGCTGTCGGGTTTGTCTTTTCCATTGAAGAAGACACCAGAGTTCGACCGGGTATTTCGTCCCAAGCCTAAGAAGGGATGAGTCACGTAACACGCAGCGTCGTGGTCTCTTGCCCGTAAAAGAGTACTAAGCCTATGTATTCCATATCATAGCAACAAGTCTAGAAGAGTTTCATTCTTCTAGCACAACGCCACGTATGAACGGGTCCGATAATCCGCGCTAGCCCAACTCAAACGAGTTGGTAAAGGCTAATCAAACCGCTGATGGTCGAGGGTTTGCCAAAAATCCTATAAGTATTATGGTTAATTATTTCCAGATAAATAAGAATCATAATAAGCAATGAAGGGATGGATCTTATTCATTTGAAGCAAATATAGAAGGGGCTACAACCGCTTAAGCATCAAGTCTATGACAAAGGATTTGTTGTTCGAGCCAGACACTTCATCATTGTAAGCCTGGTGGAGTTCTTCTCGCAACTCGCTCAAGGACTCCTCATCGGTGTTCGGCTCAGAAGGTTCTCCTCGAGCTCAGCCCGCTGCCTACGATCGAGCCCCTAGACGCAACGATGAGGGCTTCTTCCTTGTTGGCCTTGGCCACCCAAACCGCCATCCTATCTTCCTCAAGATGGAGCTCTCCCGAAGCAAGATATCCTTCCCACGCCACAATCGCACCGATGTGGCTTAAGGAAGAATATGTCTCAAGAACAACAGCTCCAAGCCGATCGGCGCTTCTTTGCATCCGGACTTCGAGCCCAAGAAAACACGAGCATCGCGCCATGCCTCTAAACGCAGCCCGTATGAGCAGCTACATATGAGGAAGCCCTCGCTACCCAGCTTTGTAGCTTCAAGCTTTCCTCCGTGATGGGCAAGGTCATCAACAATGGTCCGAGCCAGCTGATAACCCATATCCCGTATCAAAGCCATCCGGGATCAAGCAAAGCACTGAATCGATGAAGAGAAAGTCCGCCATGAAGGACCTTTCGATCACGTTGTTCACCAAAGAAAAGAATGAGCGTATTTCCAAACAGATAATGAGATGGATGGATCTTCATCCAAAGATCAACGCCTCACCGATCATGGAGTCGAGATGTAGGCTCGCACGTAAGAAAAGGGACTTTAGGATTTTAGTAAAAATTGGCTAAAGCTTATTTGGCTAAAAGACCTACCCGCCTCCTTCTCGTGTAGCTTCAGAGGCTAGTGAGTCCACCAGAGGCGATCTATCACTGGATGTCATCAACCGCAGCCGAGCCCTCAGCCTCATCTATCTCAACTGCCACGTGGTAGCCGATTCTCGAGAAAGCAATGAAAGAGGAGTCCCCGCCACTACACAAGGAGCCGCCTCTTTTAATTATAGTGGTATTGGCCAAACCGACCGTCCTATAATTAATCGAAGAGAAAGTTCATACCTTCTTCAGGGACAAGAGCTTCTGCAAATCCTCACCTAGGGTAGCTCCATCCCTGCGACCAGAGCGTGTCATCCATGGAAGTACTACCGTGATAAACCAAATCGCCACGATCTTCCATTGAGAAGTCCGAAAAAGGAGGCATTAGGAAAGTGAATGGAATTAAGACGAACGATAGGTAAAGTTACTTCCTACTGCGGTGATTAGTCGGCCTAGTCTCGGTTTGTGCATTTGTCTCCTGCAATCTCTAAAAGAACAAAAGCAAAGAGGCGAGTGGGGTACAAACCCGAAGTCATTCCATTCTCAAGATTTGCCACGTAAGAGGAATTATCGATGTTAGATGTACCGTCCACCGGATCAGGTCCTACATCGCCTCTTCCGCCATAGCTCCATACATTTGTTGAGTAAAATCGGCTCAAGATGAGCGAACCGGGCTCGCAGAATGGTGGTGATCAAAATCAAAGCCGTGATCATAATCCCTAGAACCCTCGCATTTAACGAGAAATGTCGCCTTCAAAAGTCAAAATTCGATTTCATCACGGAATTATTACTCCGCCACCGACCGAACATTACCGGTCAAGTCTATATCAAAGGACCGAGGATTCACATGATTCTTGTGGGCTAGCCTCTTTCGCTTAACCCTTGAGAGGGTCGAATTCTTCCTCTTCAATAGATTTTCCGAAAATTCAATTGGATGAGAACTCTAATGGAAAGGATGAGAAAACGAAGGGAAAAGGAGAAAGTACCGAGATCCTTCTCATGAGCCGCAGCCTCCGCTGGTCCTCTCCTAAAGTAGCAACAGAGTTGTGGAACTCCTCCTCACCACCCGCCGATAAGATTACGGCGCCTCTTCCGAGCTTGACCGCATCCGCAGTGTCTAAATGCCGCTCAACGATGCTTCGGCTACCAGATCCAGATGGCCTCACAGGACTGGACTCGCTAACTACTAATAGCCAACTACAATAGAGGAATGTCGACTCACCGACGGCCCGAGCTCTGAGATCGAACCTAGCACCGACACCCCATGACGCCCACAACCATGCTCAAGGCCATCCACAAGTCCACCTCGAAGTCCGAGTTGCCGGTTCGTTCCCAACATGTTGGTCAGAACCGAATCGGGCGAGCAAAACGACAGTGGAAAATAAGGCTCAATGAAGCATTCCTCATTTACTCGAAGGTGAGATACCCCTGCCCGATATTCACTAGCCAATTGAAATAGCCAATGTTAAGTGAAGTTCCGCCAGGTTCTTGACCTCCGCCAATTAAGGACTCACCATATTGACCGTAGAATCGGAAAACATCTCGAAAAGATCCACCCTTTGTGAATCAGATCGCTTCTTGATCTCTCGCGAAACCACGCCTTCCATCTGCAATCCTCTACCAACCGTAAGAAAGGAGTAGACGAATGCGGAACCCGGTGCCGACATCATGTCGGACGATGAAGGACCAACCAGGTCATCAAATAGGTATATGGGAGCTCTACTCGACGGAAGGGATGCGATGATGGCTCGCCCTTTCTCAAACGCCGAACTATATGCCGCAATCCACGTGAATACCGCCACCATCACCGAAGGAGAGAGAGTTCCTTCTGTGGGCGAAGTTGAACTGCGGATAAAGGACCTCCAAAGGTAAAGCATCATCGATTGATATGGAACCACACACTTCTTGAGCCGATTGCAAGATAGCCCGCTAGAAGAGTTGTCGGCCGGATAGGCTTCACCGCATGCCGTAAAGGTCGCGAAACTTGGTCCCCGAAGGAAAGCCTTCTTTGGCGAAAAGTGTGTACGGAGTTAGCCTCGGACTTCTTGATCAGTTCATTAACCTTCAAGGGTGAGTGATAGTTCACATATTTCCTCGCCGATTTGTCCTCCAAATGCCGGAACAAGTAATTGGCGAATCGCCTGCACTCACCTGCGATTTCCTCTTAGCTAAGGTTCAGATTGGGCCGAGCTATATGGTAATGACAAGTGAGATCCCATAAAGTCTTATAACGATCGGGCGCGTGCTCTTCACCGCCTGCCTCCTCGATTGAGGGAAAGTACTGATATAGCATCTTCCCCATGGGTAGACCCAAATGCGGTACATCTCATGCAAAGCCAACCCCAACTCGCCATGTTTGGTGAAAACGATTCAGTCCGGATTATAAAGCTCGAATAAGGTAAAGAAATGGTTGACACCGATTGGAAGGCCATACATAGTGGCACGAATCGCCAATACGCACCGAAGCACGGTTCTCCATCCCATCGGCCGAGGACGAAGCCGTCAGCGACCCACCAGTGCTTACTTGACGAAGTGTACTACCGAAGAATCTATGATCGACGACGCATCTCGCCCCAATTTAGCAAGGCGATTCTTCAAAGTCGAGGTGAACAAAAGCTCATCACTGGCGGTGTCCAGCCCTACAACCCTGTGGTGAAGGCGGCGATGACGATTCCTGTTGAACCCGAACCGCCAGCCGGGTAATAAACCCACAATGAATATGATCATGCTCCTCTCGACGCCATGACATACTGCGGTCACAAAGATGGTGTCTAAGGTCGGTCAATGAGAGTTGACGAGGTATCCGAATATACAAGGCCTCCGCCGTCTTTGTTCAACCATCTCACTCTCGAAGAGTCAGATCCGGATCCTTAACCGAAGGTCAATAGATAACTGTCTTCGCAGGTTCGTGAGAGCGGTGTCCCTTACGAGCGGCGATCGGTGACCAAACGTCGGAGAACGGAACTTCCTCAAATACTGGATCGCTCCGCTGATGTCCCGGGCAAATCGAGGCGAGATAGAAATCGCGATCATCACACATGGAATAATAGTCACTATGACGCCCATCGACCGTGAGGCCGGAAAAGCCCCCGAGGAATAATCAATGAAATCAAAATACCGCTTAGTAAATGGCGCTGAATTCATCTTACATAGATTGAGTCATTTACCTTATATCGGTATGACGATTTCATCCGATAAATACCCGGAGAACGATGAATATAGTCGTAAACAAAGCGACAATATATATCCCGCTTCTACTAAGCAAGAGTAATGTGAAATCGCCCCGCTAAAACATCGAGACGGTGATCTTTGAAGCCTCGATCCTCACGAAGGAGAATCTCGCTCTTCCCAATCGCCTCCAAAGGAGAACGGCTGGTCAACGAACGCACAATCAAGCGCCGGTCCCCACAAAGGAGGATTTCGCTCTTCCCAATCGCTTCACAAAGGAGAACGGCGGATACAACACATATATGCACGAAGATAATAAGTTGACCACCGAAAGAAGGAGGCGGCATTCACGCAATATGAAGTTGAGCGACTCCTGAGCTGCGGATCTTCCCGACGACATCGAAGCAAAAGCACGACGAAAAGTCGATATAACAACTGAAAATCAGCAAATAAAGTCAAAAGGCTACAAATCCGACGCCGAAATTCGACGGGCGCCGCACGTGACGCCACCGCCACGCTGGACGCGAGTCCAGAGCTGCCATGGTTACCGCGCCATAGGCGCTGGCGCTTCAGGGCGCTGGCGACTAGCGCTGGCATTGGCAAGGCTGGTAGCAGCTGGCGCCAGCCAGCGTTGCCATATGCCATGGCCGGGCGCTATGGGGCCTGGGGCTGGCTGGCCATTGAGCGGCTATTGCTGCATGCCGCCATGGGCGCCGCTGGGTTCGGCCGCTTCATCAGCGCCGCCGTCGCTGATCGTACCTCGGTCCTTTCCCTCGTGGTCCGCCACCAGACGCGACAAAAAGGGAAGAAAAGAAGAAAAAGAATTTACAAAACCCTCGCATACATACCTCGTTGATCAAGGAAATAAGACGGCGAGAAGCGAGATGAAAACAAGAGAGAGAGAGCACAGGGGCGGCCTAGGTCAGAAGAATAGGAGGAGTATGGGTATTTATAACAACCCCATATGAACCCAATCCTCTTTGAACAAGGACTCCTATTTTGGCAAGAAGTAGGAATTCTAATTGGAGCCCAAATCAATTCTAATTAGGACTCTAATCAGCCCCTAATTAGGAGTCCTAATTGGAACCTTATCCGGATATCAAAACAAGCAAATCAGTCCGTTGATTGGCTCCTACTCCTTCGCCAAGTTTGGAAAGATTCTCAAGATTGATTCAAGAATAACATCTTGTGAAGGCCCCCATCGACGATCAACGCCGCCTAATCCTACTCCAACTAGGATTACGCAGTATAAATGCTTCCTAATTTATCGAAGTTCTCTAAGAATATTTTCACAAAAATATTCTTAGGGATAACTCGATCGCGATTGCATCGACATCAACGCCGCCTAATCCTACTCCAACTAGGATTACAGTATAAACCGCTTCCTAATTTATCGAGAGTTCCTAAGAATATTTTCACAAAAATATTCTTAGGATAACTTGATCATGCGAATTGCATCGACGCCGATCAACGCTTCGCCCAATCCTACCCAACTAGGATTACGAGTATAAACTGCTTCTTAATTTATCGAGAGTTCCTAAGAATATTTTCACAAAAATATTCTTAGGATAACTCGATCGCGGCGGATTGCATCGACGCCGATCAACGCTACGCCTAATCCTACTCCAACTACGAAAGTATAAATCGCTTCCTAATTTATCGAGTTCCTAAGAATATTTTCACAAAAATATTCTTGGATAACTCGATCGCAATGGATGGCATCGACGCCGATCAACGCCTAATCCTACCCAACTAGGATTACGAGTATAAACCGTTTCCTAATTTATCGAGAAGTTCCGGAAGAATATTTTCACAAAAATATTCTTAGGATAACTCGATCGCGGATGGCATCGACGATCAACGCTCACCCAATCCTACTCCAACTAGGATTACGGTATAAATCAAGCTCCTAATTTGTTCGAGAAGTTCGGAAAAATATTTTCACAAAAATATTCTTAGGATAACTCGATCGTATGGATGGCATCGACACCAACGTCGCCCAATCCTACCCAACTAGGATTACGTAGTATAAACCGTTTCTTAATTTATCGAAGTTCTAAGAATATTTTCACAAAAATATTCTTAGGGATAACTCGATCGGCGGATTGCATCGACGCCGATCACCGCCTAATCCTACCCAACTAGGATTACAGTATAAACTGTTTCCTAATTTATCGAAGTTCCGAAGAATATTTTCACAAAAATATTCTTAGGGATAACTCGATCGCGGATGGCATCGACGCATCAACGCCTAACCTACCCAACTAGGATTACGAGTATAAACTGCTTAATTTATCGAGAGTTCTAAGAATATTTTCACAAAAATATTCTTAGGGATAACTCGATCGTATGATTGCATCGACGCCATCAACGTCACTAATCCTACTCCAACTAGGATTACGAGTATAAACTGTTTCCTAATTTATCGAGAAGTTCCTCAAGAATATTTTCACAAAAATATTCTTAGGATAACTCGATCGCGGCGGATGGCATCGACGACGATCAACGCTCACCCAATCCTACTCCAACTAGGATTACGAGTATAAATCGCTTCCTAATTTGTTCGAGAAGTTCGGAAAAATATTTTCACAAAAATATTCTTAGGATAACTTATCGTGATGGCATCGACACCAACGCTACGCCCAATCCTACCCAACTAGGATTACGAGTATAAATCGCTTTTTAATTTATCGAGAGTTCGGAAGAATATTTTCACAAAAATATTCTTAGGGATAACTCGATCGTCGGATTGCATCGACGCATCAACGCGTCGCCTAATCCTACTCCAACTAGGATTACAGTATAAACTGCTTCCTAATTTATCGAGAAGTTCGGAAGAATATTTTCACAAAAATATTCTTAGGGATAACTCGATCGTATGGATGGCATCGACATCAACGCCACCCAATCCTACTCCAACTAGGATTACGAGTATAAACTGCTTCCTAATTTGTTCGAGAAGTTCCTAAAAATATTTTCACAAAAATATTCTTAGGGATAACTCGATCGCAGGATGGCATCGACACCAACGCGTCACCAATCCTACCAACTAGGATTACAGTATAAACCTGCTTTCCAAGATTTCAACGAGGAGTTCTCGGAGAATAAACCCATATTCTTAAGGATAACTTGGTAACCCTTAATTTCTCCCACCATAATCTCCAAGAGAGGAATAATCGACGAGGAGTGAAGGTCATGTTGACATCGGATAATCATATCCTCCCGCAGTAGTTAAACCAACAACACACGCCATGATGGAGGAATTAGCCGTGATGGTTATGAAGTTCCATGTATTCGATACATGCCAACGTCAGCCAACAAGGAGTTCGCCAACATACCAGAAGTCCAAAACTGATGGTTAGTCAAACAACGACCAACCGACACAAGTTACAAACAAAACTCACCCACCTTCGAAGTCAAGATAACAAGCGGTCGACAATAAATGCAAAGACCGTGATCTTATCGGGAATCCTACAAAGAACTGGATGATCGGAAGAATCGAAGATTTGAAGCTATCTTTGGGACCTCACCGATCAAGGCCGGGAACCATCATGTCCAAAGCATCCTGCACTATCAAGAATCGAGACCGAGACGCTTTGGAGGTATCTCAGAGGCATAAAAATTGCTTATCGCATTCGACGAAACTTCGCGTGATGGGTTGACAACCGACGATCCATTCGACAAACCGACGCCGCGAAACGCACGCCGCGAAAACGCGTGAGAGCGAAGTCGACGAGCACATGAAGTGAGTCCAAGACGCACGAGCCAATGAAACGGCGCGTCGAAGTTGATTAAACTCAAACGCCGATGAGAAGGAATCAACCGCATTTAGTCCGCCAATGCAAACGGGCCGCTTAAGCTCAAAGTTGATCGGCACGGACTCAAACACGACAGCCGCACATTACCGAGCAAAACTAAGCCCGAAGACCGAAGAATCACGAAGAATCGACGGAGAAACGACGCGAAAACGACGAAAACGCCGCGAAGACGGCGCCAAGGCCAAACCCTACCAAAAGTACAAGGTGGTTTGTTACACCGGCTGGCCTCTGCCGAGGTGCCTCGCCACTTTGCCGAGCCACCTCGCCAACTTGGTCGGTGCTCGCCAGTGGGAGCGAGGTGGCTCGCCACGGTCGAGCCACCTCTACCAACTTGGTGCCGAGGTGGCTCTACGTCGAGCCACCACGCACCCCTTTCATTGTATAAATGGGGGTGTCATCTTGCGTGCCTCGAGGCGGATTTTGGAGACTTTGAGGTCGGATTTTGGGGATTTGGAGCCGGCTTCCGATTGGATTTTGGGATCTTTCAAAGGCTCGACTTCAAGAGTTCTTGCAGATCTACTTGTCACGACGTTCTCGAGCAACGGCAAGCACAAGTCCGGCCAACGCCGATCTTCAATCAAAGGTAACCACTGGTCAACTACTGACAGATACCCTCTAGGTTAAGCTTCGCTTAATCTCGTGGATAGCGCTGTGATTTCTCCTAGTAGATCTCACCCGGCCGCGATCCTCTCCTTCGCGGAGTGTGATCCCTCGCGCTTCGCTTCCTTCGCGGAAACGAGCCCCTTTACATCTGTAATTCGCAACCCGTCTCCACTGATTGAATTGCGCGGTGGTCCACGGACACAATAAGTCCCCACGTGCAAAGAACCCACGCAAGCTGGTGATCCGATATAACAGATCCTCGTGTTTGTTCACAAGGATAAAAAGTTGTAATCTTTTTGATTTTCATTGTGCCTTTAAAATAAAAGGCGATATTTCTTTGAATTTTGTTGTAGGCCAAAGAAGTCGTAGCAAGTTCAAATCAATGACAATCATCCCAACTTTTACCGCCGAATCGGATCTCTTGGCGCTAGTGTCGGATTTTCCAAAGTCCAAAACCCCCGCTCATAGCTATTCACGGCTATTTATAGGGCTTTAAGCATGTAACTATCATGCTAGAATCGTGGAAACGGGTTAGTGGGCATAATCGATGCCCACCACTTAACCCACGTGGTTGTTGTGGCTTTCGTGGCCTTTGGGTTTGCTTGCTACAGGGCGAAGCCTTAGATGACGAGCCGCTTCTTCATTGATCGGTGAACCTTGATTGAATGACGAGCCGAGATTTGAAGCTATCTTTGGGACCCTCAACCACCGAAGGCCGGGAATCATGTCCAAAGCATCCCGCACTCATCAAGAATCGACCGAGACGCTTTGGAGGGGTATCTGTAGGCATAAAAATTGCTTATCGCACCGACGAAAACTCGTGACGGGGTTGACAACCGACGATCCATTCGACAAACCGACGCCGCAAACGCATCACGCCGCAAAACGTGAAGAAGTCGACGAGCACATGAAGTGAGTCGGCAAGACGCACGAGCCAATGAAACGGCGCGTCGAAGGATTAAACTCAAACGCCGATGAGAAGGAATCAACCGTATTTAGTCCAATGCAAACGGGCCGCTTAAGCTCGAAAGTTGATCGGGCACGACTCAAACACGACAGCCACATTACCGAGCAAAACTAAGCCCGAAGACCGAAGAATCGACGAAGAATCGACGGAGAAACGACGCGAAAACGACGGAAAACGCCGCAAGAAGACGGGCGCCACAAACTCGGCCAGTGGCCAAGGTGGCTCGCCACTGGTTTAACCACCGCCAACGGCCAGGTGCCCGCCACTTTGCGCCACCGCCAACTTGGGTGTCCTCGCCAGTGGTCGAGGTGGCTCGGCCACCATGGCCGAGCCACCGCCAATCTCTTGTCGGTGCTGCTCGCCAGTGGCCGAGCCACCAAGGTGGCGGGCACCCCTTTCATTGTATAAATAGGGTGTCATCTTCGTGCTCTGAGGTGGATTTTGGAGACTTTGAGGTCGGATTTTGGGGATTTGAGCGGGCTTCCGATTGATTTTGGGATCTTTCAAAGGCTCGGACTTCTGAAGAGTTCTTGCAGATCTACAGTAATCACGCGACGGTTCGAGCAACGGCAAGCACAAGTCCACCAACGCCGATCTTCAATCAAAGGTAACCAATTCGGTCGAACTAGATACCCTCTAGGTTAAGCTTCGTCTTAATCTCGGGGATAGCTGCGGATTTCTCCTAGTAGATCTCACCACCAGCGATCCTCTCCTTCGTGAGTGTGATCCTCAGCGCCGTTTCCTTCGCGGAAACGAGCCCTTACATCTGTAATTCCAACCGGTCTCCACTGATTGGAATTGCGCTGTGGTCCACGGACACAATAAGTCCCGCACGCAGCAAAGAACCCACGCAAGCGGGATCCGATATAACGAGATCCTCGTGTTTGTTCAAGGATAAAAAGTTGTAATCTTTTGATTTTCATTGTCGCCTTAAAATAAAAGGCGATATTTCTCTTGAATTTTGTTGTAGGCCAAAGAAGCCGTGCAAGTTCAAATCAATGACAATCATCCCAACTTTTACCGCTAACGATCTCTTTGGCGCCAAGTGCCGGATTTTCCAAAGTCCAAAACCCCCGCTCATAGCTATTCACGGCTATTTATAGGGCTTTAAGCATGTAACTATCATGCTAGAATCGTGGAACGTGGGTTAGTGGGCATAACGATGCCCACCACTTAACCCACGTGGTTGTTGTGGCTTCGTGGCCTTTGGGTTTGCTACGAGGGCTTAGCTAGATGACGAGCTTCAGCTCTTCATTGATCGGTGAACCTTGATTGAATGACGAAGCCGAGCTTCGAACTTCGTTGTTCCGGGCAAATTTCGATTGCATAACGAGGTCCGCTACTTGGATGAACTTCAGCTATATGACTAGCTTTTCGTTTGGGCTAACTTCAATAATGCATTTATGCATTTTGGTTAGATAGCGAAGCCACACAGAGGCGAACCGTATGAAATGGTTGGATGGTAAGCCACGCCGTAGGCTAACCTTGTATGAAATGGTTGGATGGTGAGCTTCACGCTGGCGAACCTCGCTGAATGTCGAGGCTCACCGCCGTAGGCGAACCTCGTTGAATGTCGAGGTTCACCGCCGTAGGCGAACCTCGTCAATGAAGAGCTTCGCTTCTTGGCGAACCTCGCTCAAGGAAGAGTTTCACGCTGGCGAACCTCGCCTGAATGAAGAGCTACGCCTTGGCGAACCTCGCTGGGCGAACTCGGTTGAATGTCGAGCCTCGCCGCCGTGGCTAACCTCGCTCGAATGGAGAGCTTCGCCGCTGGCGAACCTCGGTTGAGTGAAGAGCTCACTGCCTTAACTCGCCTCAATGAAGGGCTTACTTGGCTAACCTCGCCCGAATGAAGGGCTTCGCTACTTGGCGAACCTCGCCTCGAATGAGAGGTTCGCCATAACCGTTGAATGTCGAGCCTCGCCGCCAAGGCGAACCTCGCCTCAATGTCGAAGCTCGC
>WHSE01000371.1:0-22992 GCA_012295165.1 Asparagus setaceus | reverse complement strand
ACATTTAATGCGCGACACGCCCACGCGTCCCCATCCGGGAGAAGACACGCGTCGCCATCCCAAGACAGAGCTCGCCACCCAAATAGCGGAGTCGCCAAGACAGAGCTCACGAGCCTCGCCACCCAAATAGCGGAGCTCGCAAGACGTAGAGCTCGCCACCCAAATAGCTTGATAATGAGCTTGTCCTCTATTCTCTTTTTTCCTTGATTATCAAGGACTCAAGGTCACTAATAAATGTTTCCCATCTACACACGCCTAGTTATAAACACCATACAACCCCTTAAATCTTCCTCTGTGGTTGTAGAATGCTGATGCCATTAAGGCTTAATTTAAGTCTAAATTCAAGTTGTACAAACTTGGTAGTAGCCATTTTCTAAAACTTCCACTATAGTCAAAATAGTAAGAGCAACTACAATCTGGACATGCACTATCAATTTACTACCAATTCTTCTAACCAACTAGAGATATCCTCGTCCGCATCTCTAATCATTTGCATAATAGTGTAAGCTGAAAATGCTTACAAGGTCCCCTAAACCAACTCGACGAGGAGTCGGCTAATGACGAACCCATCGAATGATAATGGACATCAAACGGTTGAGACGCGAACCCAACGGCAAACTCGAAGGCCACAAGCACTTAACTTAAGCCGACTCGAACGGATGATCTGGATTGGACCGCTTGAACCGAACGAACCAAGGATTAGTTCCTAATCACGATCTGAACCCGAGCCCGAGAGACAAACGGAAACGACAAAACGGGCTAAGAATCGAGGGCGAGCGACACCTCTACCAAGTGGCTGGCGGAGCCACCCCACCAACTTCAAATGAGGTGCCCTACCAAATGGTTGAGGAGGCTCCTACCAACTTGTGTCGAGGTGCCCCTACCAAGGGGTCGGAGGCGCCACTTTGTCAGCCACCCCTACCAACTCGTCGAGGTACCTCTACCAAGTGTCCGAGGTGGCTCTGCCAAGTGGTCGAGCCACTCCGCCGCATTTTGTATAAATAGGGAGGGGGTCCTCTTCGAGGCTGGACTTCGATTGGGAGGTCTTGGATTTGGGGATTTCAAGGCTCCGAGGCTTGGATTTTGGTGATTTGGAAGAGCTCTGACCAAGAATTCTTACAGATCTATTAGTAATCGGGCGACTGCCCGAAAGCACCCACAGCTCAAGTCCACCGACGCCGATCTATAAGCAAAGGTAACTCAATTGGTCGAACTACAGATACCCTCTAGATTAAGCTCGCCTTAATCTCGTGGATAGCGATTTCTTCTCCTAGATCTCACCCGCCAGCATCCTCTCTTCGCGGAGTGTGATCCCCGCGCCTCGCTTCCTTCTGTGGAACGAGCCCCTTTACATCTCAGAAGTTCCGCAACCCGGCTCTCACTGGATCTAATTGCGTGGGTCCACGCGACACAAAAAGTCCCCAAGACAGCAAAGAACCCACGCAAGGTGGACCTCGACATACAGATCCTCGTGGTTTGTTTAGGAAGAAGTCGCAATCTTTTTGATTTTCATTGTACCTTAAAATAAAAGCAATTTCTTTTGAATTTTGTTGTGCAAAAGAAGTCAGAAACAAATTCAAATCAATGACAATCATCCCGACTTTTACCAACAAGTCGGCGACCACAGCTGAGTAAATCAGTTTGTCGTTATCCTTAAGAATATTTTATAGAAGATATTCTCCGTGAACTTCAACAAAATAGAAAGTAGTTTATACTCATATACCTGGAGTAACTGAGGAGCAGCTTTAACCTCTTATACTCATCTGAGGAAAGGGGAGCTTATACTGTGATACCCGCTTGAGTGCGAGGGAGCACTTTATACTCAGATACCGCTGGAGTGCGAGGGAGCAGCTATACTCATGTACCTATCTGAGTGTTTGCCATTCTTGTTTGGCCTATTTCGCTATGATCGCGCAGGCCAACCAAGGCTTGATGTTATTCTTCGAGTAATACAAGCCTCGTGGGTGATGGACCTCCCGCTGCACGCATGCATTCTTTGATCCTATGGCTGCTAGCTTCCTCCTCGATTCATGATAGGCGGTTTTGATTTTGTTATCGGAGATATTTGAAGATGGTCGGAACTTCATCATCATCAAAGAATACCTCCTCGGAATCTCAACTTAGAGTCCTTTGTTGCCCCTAAGGTTGCCGCGATGAATGTCATCAGCAGGCAGGCGCTTTTATCTATTGGCTCCTTTTTTCACTTTTTCCTTTTGAAGCTGCTCACTTGCCCTCGCTCGCTTTTCAGCCTCTTTCCATATTTTGACGGCATAACCCTGTGACTTCAAGACATTGATTGAAAGATTATTGCGGCACGCCCGCGTAATGAATTCCTCGCGGATCCCTCGCAGCTTCATAGCCTTGTTAAGCTGCTTAACAGCCGCCACCACTCTCCATCCTTTCGCTTCGGCTAAAAGGGTTCCGACGATACTTCGTGTCGTCCAAAGAAATTATTGAGGAACGAGTTTCCATGTCGCCCCAACTATTGATGCTCCCCTGCTCAGACGATGCGGCATTAATCAAGGCAGCCTCAAGAGTGCCAACGAATGACCGAACCATCAAGGGTCGCTAACGTAAATAACGCCTTCTGCTGGATTTGAAATAGACCAATGTCGAGTGGGGATCCTTTCCACGAATCCATGAAGTTAATCAAATTAAACTACCTGATAATGATCGACTTCCACTCTCGGTACCAACTGGCCGAGGTACTCCTACCAGGAGTCGAGGCGTGCTCGCCAAGGTCGAGCCACCTCACAAGATTTTGCATAAACAGGAGGGGGTCTCTTCTGGGAGGCTCGACTTCGACTGGGAGGTCTTGGATTTGGGGATTTCAAGGCTTGAGGCTTGGATTTTGGTGATTTGGAAGAGCTCTGACTTCCAAGAATTCTTGCGAGATCTATTTGTAACCTACAAGACTGCCCGAAAGCACCTACAGCTCAAGTCCACGACGCCGATCTATAAGCAAAGGTAACCAACCGGTCGAACCACAGATACCCTCTAGATTAAGCTTCGCCTTAATCTCGTGGATAGCCAGGATTTCTCCTAGTAGATTCACCCGCCGCGCGACATCCTCCTTCGTGGAGGTGATCCCCTGCGCCTTTTTCGTGAAACGAGCCCTTTACATCCAGAGTTCCGCAACCCGGCTCACTCGATCGAATTATGGTGGTCCACTGACACAAAAAGTCCCCATGACGCAAAGAACCTGACGCAAGCTTGGTGACCTCGACATAACAGATCCTCGTGGTTTGTTTAGGAAGAAGTCGCAATCTTTTTGATTTTCATTGACGCCTTTAAAATACTAAAATTTCTTTTGAATTTTGTTGTGGCAAAAAAGAAGTCAAACAAATTCAAATCAATGACAATCATCCCGACTTTTACCGCAACAAGTCATGCACTACTGAGTAAATCGGGTTTGTCAAGTTATCCTTAAGAATATTTTATAGAAGATATTCTCCAGAACTTTCAACAAAATAGAAAGTAGTTTATACTCATATACCTTTTGGAGTAACTGAGGAGCGCTTTAACCTCTTATACCTGAGGAAAGGGGAGGCTTTATACTGAGATACCGGCTTGAGTGCAGAGGAGCACTTTATACCGTGATACCCGCTGAGTGCAGAGGGAGCAGCTTTATACTCACCCATCTGAGTGTTTGCCATTCTTGTTTGGCCTATTTCGCGCATGACGCCGGCCAACCAAGGCTCGATGTTATTCTTCGAGTAATACAAGCCTCGCGGGTGATGGACCTCCCGCAACGCATTACTTTGATCCGGTATTGCTAGCTTCCTCCCGATTCATGATAAAGGGCAATTGATTTTGTTGTTATCGAGGAGATATTTGAAGATGGCCGAACTTCATCATCATCGAAAGAATACTCCTCCGAATCTCAACTTAGAGTCCTTTGTTGCCCCTAAGGTTGCCGCTGATGAATGTCATCGCCAGCAGCGCTTTAGCTACCTGGCTGGCCTTCTTTTTCCTTTGAGGAAGCTGCTCACTTGCTTCCCGCCAGCTCTTTCCATATTTTTGATGCATAACCCCGTGACTTCAAGACATTGATTGAAAGATTATTGTGGCACGCCCGTAATGAATTCCTCTCCATGTGATCCCCAGCTCATAGCCTTGTTATGCCGCGAACAAAGCCGCCAACAGACTTCCATCCTTCGCTTCGCCCAAAAGGGTTCGGACGATACTTCAGTCGCCCAAAGAAATTATTGAGGAACGAAGCTTCCATGTCGCCCCAACTATTGATGCTCGCTTGGAGACGGGCGCAGACCAATCGAAGGCGCACCGAAGAGTGCCAACGAATGACCAACCATCAAGGGCTCGCTACGTAAATAACGCAAGCGGGATTTGAAATAGACCAAATGCCGATGGGGATCCTTTCCTCACGAATCCAGATGAAGTTAATCAAATTAAACTGACGGATACGGATCGAATTCCCACTTCGGGTACCGACACGGCATCCCGCCTTTACCTCTTGAGCGAAATCAAGGGCTGACCTTATCCTCCAAATTTTCATCATTTCATCCTCGCCAGATTTTCCTTCGGACGATTTTGAGGAATAACAACGGGACCACCCCCGAGTTTTGGCTATTTATGCTGCATCTTCGCCCTCGTCTGAAGTTGCTCTCTTTGGCCTACAAGTATTGGCGACGACTTGTTTCACCTCGATGATTCGCCGAGTTCTGATTTGCGGTCATGCATCTCTATCTGGCCGCGATAGCCATCTCCATTTCAAACTTGAAGTTCTTCTCGCCTGCTAGAGCGCCCCGGAATTATTTGGTCACCCGTCGAGCCACCATGAACGCTTCCCGAAGCTTGTCCCTGGCTGACATTGTATCGTCAGAGGCGACATGGAGCAAGTATCCAAAGTTCATCACTGAGGATAGTCCTTCATGGATCTCCTAATCCCTATGTCCGGACGGCTTTTAGTTGAGCCGACATCCGCTGAGCTATCCTCAATCAATTTTTCCAGAGAAAAGCTCGATTAGAGACTTTGAAGTAATTACCGAATTTCTTTGCCAACCATGTTGATGGTGACTTCAAGGAATTCATCATCCCGAGGGAGGATTTTCTCCGTGGAAGTGTTTTCGCTCGGCTTCGACGCCGCCAGTAAGTTTCTAACATCGACCTTTTGTGAAACGGTCCCCGCGCCTACATTTTGACGACATCGCCTCGACAGTCTCCTATACGGAGAGTGAGAGTCGGGTTTCGAACACTCTCCTTGATTTCTTCACACCCCACCACGGGCGCACTCATCGAGCAATCCATCGCTTGTCAGCGTACCTCAAGTATAACGCCTTTTGACGACACGCCTTCTTTGGGATGAAGAACCTTGTTGACATTCTCGTGCTTATTTGTTATCGCCTTTGAACGCATCCAAGGTCACATCGAGTCGCCGCTTAAGACAACCTTCCGAAGCGCGAGTCTTTAACTGCCCCGGCCTCGATGATGAACCCCCGCCTAGACGCCGACCGAATTCTCTTATGCACGCGCACACCTAACACGCATCGGTGTCCCGGCTTGTTCGATGCCATGTGACACCTTCGGTAGTGATCGGCTTGAGTGCATACGCCGCACTTCAATCTCGGCCGTAGGCGCATGGACCGCCAGCGCTGAAAGAAAGGAGGATTCTGTTGCACTCGATTTTTGTGTCGCTGGCTTTCGCACCCAAACTGACGGGATTTTTGTGGTTTTTTACCACTTCCTCTTGTTCAAGTCTTGTGTCTTTCTTGCATGAGCTGAGCTTGAGCTGCGACGCACCTGCTTCAATACGCCTTCAGTGGTCGAACGAAGTTCTTTCGACGAACCCATTCGCTTGGCCGATGGATCGAGGAATTGCAAG
Source organism: Asparagus setaceus (assembly GCA_012295165.1). Classification (NCBI taxonomy): domain Eukaryota; kingdom Viridiplantae; phylum Streptophyta; class Magnoliopsida; order Asparagales; family Asparagaceae; genus Asparagus; species Asparagus setaceus. Next base: position 17,150 of record WHSE01000371.1, on the reverse strand, counting down.
CGATTTGAGGCGGCCGACGCTTCCTGCTCCAAGTCTGCGATAGTAGCGATTCCATCAACCTCGCTCCAACATCTTTGCAAGTTGACGAAGCCAAGGCCAAGGCCGCTTTGACGCGTCTCTTCGTCGAAATCAACACGCCAGATCTCAACCCCTCGCTTGCCGGATTTTGAATAAAGTTGTGAGGGGAGATCTCTGCAACGCTGTATGAGGGTTGTCTTCTGCTCTCCTCCATGAAAAGGCCTTTCGAGGCAAGATCTCGATCCGCGGTTATACACGACGATCTCGTGATTCAGATCGCTTGCCTCATCGCGCCGCTTTGTTCCGCAGAAAGCTCTGATGATTGTCATATGATTTGAATTTGTTTACGTTTTCTTTGCCTACAACAAAATTCAAAAAGAAATTGCCTTTATTTTAAGGCGCATAATGAAAATCAAAAAGATTGCGACTTCTTCCTAAACAAACACGCAGGATCTCGTTATGTCGAGGTCCTCGCCATGGGTTCTTCGGCCCGTCGGACTTTTGTGTCCGTGGACCACCGCAGAATTCGATCCGTAGAGCCCCTGCTCGAACTACAGATGAAGGCTCGCTTAAGGAAACGAAACGCCCGAGGGGATCACACTCACGGCGAGAGGATCGCCTGAGGTGAGATCTACTGAGAAATCACAGCTTATCCCCGATTAAGACGGCTTAATCTAGAGGGTATCTCAGAGTTCGACCAATTCTAAGCATCTTTTGCTTATAGATCCGACGCCGATCGACTTGAGCTCGGCTCTGAACCGCATACCGATTACTGTAGATCTCGCAAGAATTCTTCAAGTCCCAGCTCTTCCAAATCACCAAAATCCAAGCTCCTAGCCTTGAAATCCCCCAAATCCAAGACCTCCCAATCAAGTCCAACCTCCCTCGAAGACCCCCTCCCCTATTTATACAAAATGCAGAGGCGGCTCTACCACTTGGCCGAAGCCGACGGAGGTCGTGCTGCTAAATCATGATCCCTATCCCTGGAAGAAGAGGTCGAAGTTCGAAGTTCCCACCAGAGAAGTTCGAGGAGTACCGCCCTCACCCTCCTCCGGATCCAAGCCTCCAAGAAGGTTCTCACAGAAGGAGAACCCGATGGGCCTCGATGTAGAGCCCCGTGATCGCTGATTCAAAATTACCGGCCAAGCAGATAGCCGAAATCCCTTCTACCGGTCCGGGATGGTGCTCGAGATGAACGCCGACGATGCGCCGGCTTCCAAGCGAAGCCAAAGGCGACGACAAAGCATGGCGGCTAAGCTTGCAAGGCCATGCAACCAGATGGGGTCCGCTACGGTTTATCTAAGATCTAGGCTTACTCGTGAGGCTTCACCAAGTGATCGACGGCCCATCCGCCGCCAACCAACGAAAGGGATCCGGTCAAACGGAACCGCCCACACTTCAGAGCGGATCTCGGCCACAAGACTCTTGTGCATGAGCTTGTGCAAAGAAGCTCGTAGGCGAAGAAGGAGGTGGTAAAGAAGCCACCAACGCATCGCCAGTTCGAGGCTCAAGTCTAATGGTGCCCCAACCCTGCTGTCCACACTGCCTCTACTCCAAACCGAAGGATACAAAGGCCGCAGCTCCAACGCCTGCCAAGATAGACGACGCCAAAGTCAAAGCGCGCTCAGATTCAATCGTGAGTGGAGCCAACTCGCCACCACTACCAAACCGACTATCAAGGATCGCCTCTCGTCCTCGAGAGAATCACGGGTCACTCCTCATGCAGAGGTCGCATCTGCTCCAACAAGGACAAGAAGATTCCTACCTCCCTGGACCAAAATCAAGTCCGAGAGTCCGCCGAGACTTCGCATCACATCGGCGAAAGTCTAGCGAAGTCACTTCTAAGTTTCACGGTTGATCCGTCTCCTAAGGAGACGCTTCATCCGATGATGAGGATGTTATACCCGAGATCAAACCGACATACGGCAGTCGCCCTGCATAACACACCGATGAGTCAGACTACCGCGGTAAGGGTAATGGAAAATCTCGAAGAATTCCCAAATTAATAGCCATGCTTGTGCTCCAAGCTCATTAAGACGATGCTCTGAATGCAATTGCCATCAAGAAGCTCCAAAGGGTGTCAGCCTTCCAGAGACTCACCACGAGATGCCGGTGACCTAGGTCAAAGCGATTCCGTAAAGGATGACCTTCCGAGAGGGTGAGCTGCCGAGGTCACTAATAATATGACCAAGAAAGAATCATCGTCACTGCTATTCCCACCAAGACGAACGCTAACTCGCTTATGGTCCCGACTATCCGACGGTCCGTGATAATGATAAGCTCAGGGGTTACCCGGAGGATGATGCGCCGATATCGGCTCTAACGATCCGATCATACCGTATCTACGGCGGGAGCCCCTAAGAAACGCCATGATCGCATGCATCAAGTGGCCAAAATGCGACGCTGAATAAACAACGGAAAACTTCAAGTTAGAAATGGAATTGGCCATGCGCACGATGAGAGAAATGCACCCACCAACGCATCCAAGCCCCGACAAAACATCAAGGGAATCAAGACAAGGCCAACATCGATGAAGATGATAGCGACGGATCGTGAGGAAGCACCGAAGATGATAACCCCAACCACTGACAAGCCGTTGCTGCGAGAGCGAAGATCAAAGATTTGAGAGCAAAATCAATTCATTGATTTCCGCCAAGTAAAGAAGACAGTATTCCTTGCCCATACCGAGGGAGTGGAAGCAATCCTTACCCGCCGAAGTTTAACTTAATAAACTTCACACCATTTGACGGAAGGGTTCCCCGACGCAAAGACTTGATTTATTTCAAGTCACACCTCGGAAGTTATTTCGCAACGAACCCTTGATGGTTCGGCATTCGCTGGCACCCTTCGGTGGTCATTGACGGTACCGCCTCTCGCCGGGAGCATTCACAACGGGACGACATGGAGTCTAGCTTCCTTACCACTTTGATGACGATACCGAGGTATCGACGGACGTTGCTCGACGAGAAGCGTAAAGACTGAGAAACCGTGGACATCTTTGTTAAACGATTCTAACAAGGCAATGAACCGCCGGATCCAATAACGAGGAGTTCATCCTCCAAACCTCGCCACAAAGAACTTATCAATAGATGTGCTTGAAGCAATGGGTACAAAGACCATCGATAACGCGGAAGGACTTGAAGGTTCGTGGAGAGCAAGCCGAGATTCCTCAAAAGGAAAAGGCGAGAGGGGTCACCGACAACAAGTTCCTCGCTTAACTTTGTCCCACGTGGCAAAGGGAAAGAGCAAGCCAAGACGCGGCTATGAACCAAACGCTCTAACTCCAACCCCAACAAGAAGAAGCAGAAGCAGAAGAAGAATACGGGCGCCGAACAGTACGCAATAACCAACGGGCAACCCGGCCACAAAACGAAGGTCTTAGAGCCGAGATTCCCAAGTCCTATTCCCTTGTGGGACGACGAGATTCTGGCTCTTCAAATATCTTGTGGAAAATAACAAGATCAAGCTCCGATTCCGGATCAAGAGGAGGCGATGAACACGAATGACCCAAGATATCGCGGCGATCATGTGGCGCTTCATCACCCCACTAAATCCCGCTTCACTTTAAGGACAAAATCCGTGCTTTAATTGATGTGGGTCATTACTATGAAGCCGCCCAAAGAAAAGAAGGTCTGAGCTAATGCGATCCATAAGTTTCGGTCGGTGCCGCTGACATGGTTTGAACCCAACCGCTGGTCAAAGTTGCAGCGGAAGACGGTGAATGACGCACCGCTACGCAACGCCGCAGCGACTTGTATCGATACGTTCGAATGGCGGTCTTCGGGTCCACCTAATTTATCGGAAGACGAGCAATGGGTAGCCTCTTCTTCAAAAGCCGCGCAAGGGAAAGGCATGTCATGGTATCCGCAATTCCGAGGAGACGATGAACAGTGGTAACATTCCACCGGTCCGGGGAACCTGCCCACGCCACCGAGTGGACACGGTACAAATACAAGTATCCCGGTCCCCGAATTTAATGCCAAGACGCCTCGAGCGGGTACCAACAAATCCCTCACTCGCGACAGAGAAAGCAACAAAGACGTAACGCCAAAGAAGCTACAGCGTACCGCGATGAAGTTCAACTCCGGCGCCTCGATTCGGGCCGCTCGATTGAAGAGATAAACCGAACTTCGAACTCTCCATACCGCTTTGATGTAACGGCATAATCGGGCCATATCCCCGAAGGATCACTCTATGAGTTATCCGCTATCAAAGACGAGAGAAGCTCTTCAAGCTCCCCGCCGATTCGTAAGTCTTCCGACCTGCATTAGGCCGAGTCCAAGAGTCACCAACAATGCAACCTTATATAAGCACCGTGATCACCTTTTACAAAGGAGATATGCATCGGTGAATTTAAGACGAGCAATGCTATACTTCACCGTATATCGCTCTAGTGAAGTTAACGGATCTAAGTCCATCCGTTCGCCAGGAGCATCATGCCCCGCTACCATGTATCACTCGAATCCCTCGCCAAGAAGCCGAAGGCCAACAGTACGCATCTCCACGGCTTAACACCGGTTCTACCACTTGGTAAAATCCGATAAAGTGCCAAATGGAGACTTAAAGTCCGGTCACCTCGCATGGATTGATGCAGACTTCCTATAACTTATTGGCTAATTACTTGGATCCACTGCAGAATGTTATAGTCCCATCTACTCTTCATCGTCTCAAATATGACACCTAATAATGAGGTCAAGACGGTCGCGACAAACAACCGCTTAAGGATGGAGAATTATTTCACCGATTCTCTCCTCTACCAGAATGAGTCCAAATCAATCATACCAAGGTACCTGACAAATGGAAGAAGCCGACACCAAACCGCTTAATATAGTGGAGGTTTTGTTTTAAATGACATTGTACTTCTTGTAATCAATTCGACGATGAAGAATCGCCGATGAACATTGTAATTGGCAAATTGCCGGCGAATCAATAAATGACGCATTTAGAGTATCCTTTATCTTTGAATGATGTGATAACAGATTATACAACGATCCGTAGTGCAGACTCGCCAACTCATCATCTTGCTTCACACAAAAGCAGCCTCCAGATTCCTTTGGGACAACACTTGTCATCCCAATGCAAGATCAAGTAGTGAAAAGACTCGTTTACTAAAAGGAGATGCGCCCAACCAACCATTTTTTGAAGAAGGTGAAGATGACAATGGGCCTATCCTCCACACATTCGTGATATAGTCCAAACACCGGTATCATGAAAAGATGGGGGTATGACTTGACACGAGGGAAGGTCTATGTTTCTGACGCAGGCCCTCGAACCCTCCTAAAGCAAGATATGTCCCAAGAGGAAAGCCTGATAATTACTATGCATTTAGAAGGGATCGGGATACTAATCCTCCTCGAAGATGAATGCTCGTATCGATTGATAATAATCCACCCAGCTGAGGGAGACTCGACATTCGGTCGACTCTTCTATTGATTCGACACTGCCTTCTGAGGCTTCAAGGCTCAATGTCGAATTTACGCCATCGATCCCCGCTACTATCGAGGGTGATGAAGATATGCCAACATGGGAAGACCCATGGATCCATCAACCGTAGAGCAGCTTGGGGATAGTTCAACAAAGAGAACCCCCACTAAGGACGAGGTAGTCCAGTTAATACGGGTGATGAAGAGCATCCCAAACTCATAAACATCGCCAATACTCTCCCTTGGAAGAAAAGGAAGAGTTGATTGCCCTAATCGTGAGTATATCGATGTATTCACCGGAGTTACGAGGACATGCCAGACTCGACTTACGCGGCAACACATCGCCAACATCAAGGCGATGTCAAACCCGCTGCAACAAAGAAGACTCGCTTCGCCCACAAATATCGGAGGCAATTGTTGACGAAGTGAAGAAACTCATAGAATCGGATTCGCCGAGGAAATTCAACATCCTGACAAGGCTAATATAGTCCCTACCATGAAGAAGAACGGGTCGATTAGGACTGTACGACTACAGAGATCTCAACGCCGCTTGCCCGAAGATGACTTTCCTCTTCCAATCACCGATGTCATAGTTGACAACACGCAGGATTTGAAAGAATGTCCCTTATGGATGGCTTTTCGGTATAATCAAATCAAGATGTACCCTCGATGACGCCAAACACACAAATGCCGTAACTTCATCGATATATTGCTACACGCCATGACGCTCTACCAAAAATGAACATACCGTAGAGCAATGACTGAGATTTTCCTGTGATCATCTTCGAAAACGGCCGAATGCTACGCCGACGATTTGTCGTGAAAAGCCGACAAAGGAGATCACATCAAAGATCTTAGAACGGTATTTGAACTCATGCGACTCATCCTAAAGATGAACCCCGCCAAATCCTTCCTCGATGTCCAAGGGCAGTTCTTCATTGCCACCGACAAAGGAATCCACATCCCGACAAAGTGAAGGTAATTCAAGAGTTGCAACTCCGAAATCTGAGAGAACTCGGAGTTACGAGGACATGCCGACTCGACTCTAATGCGGCAACACATCGCCAACATCAAGGCGATGTCAAACCCGCTGCAACAAAGAAGACGGCTTCATTCACAAATATTGAGGCAATTGTTGATTTAAGTGAAGAAACTCATAGAATTCTGATTCGCCGAGGAAATTCAACATCCTGACAGCGCTAATATAGTCCCTGGCCATGAAGAAGAATGGGTCGATTAGGACTGTCGCATCGCCAGAGACTCCTCAACGGCTGTTCGAAGATGACTTTCTTCTTCCAATCAATGGATGTCATAGTTGACAACACGTGCGGATTTGAAAGAATGTCCCTTATGGATGGCTTTGGGTATAATCAAATCAAGATGTACCCCGACGCCAAACACACAACAGCTCGTAATTTCCATCTAAGATATATTGCACACTGGCCATGACGTCGCCTCAAAATGCCTACAAGAACATACCAGAGAGCAATGACTTTGAGATTTTCCAGATCATCTTCTAAAACGGCCGAATGCTACGCCGAATATTCGTCGAAAAGCCGTGGACAAAGGAGATCACATCAAAGATCTTAGAACCGTATTTGAACTCATGCGACTCATCGCCTAAAGATGAACCCCGCCAAATCCTTCCTCGATGTCCAAGTAAGTTCCTCGCTTCGCCACCGATAAAGGAATCCACGCCGATCCCCGAAAGTGAAGGCATTCAAGAGTTGCAACTCTCCGAAATCCTAGAGAACTCAGTTACAAGGACGACAAGGTGACATCCGATTCCGCTCATATCAACCTATCCGAAGTGCCGCCCGCTCTCCAAGCTTGAACAAGAAGGGCGCGGTCATATTGACGACGCCGCCGTAAGGCATTCAAGCGAGATCAAGTCGTGATTCGCTAAACCTCCCGTTTCGCTGTAACCGCTGCCTGAAAACCGCTTTTGATCTACGCCAAGGCAATCTGACACTGCTAAGCGCTTTACTCGCTAAGACGATCGACGGCTGGCCACGCAACAGTGCGTTGTATTCGAAATAACATTAGCTCTGCGGCCGAAGTCCCCGATATCCAATGGTCGAAGCAAGCCTTGCATTAGTGTTCGCGATTCAAAATGCGACACTATTTAGCCTGCGACGATTTATGTTATTCTAACGAAACCGTCCCGGATATTTATGACCCGGCCAATGAGTCAAGGCTTTCGCTTAAACGTGGCCTTGCTCTGTCCCACACGACCGTGACTTCAAACAACGAAGTCACCAAAGGCAAGCGATTTGCGATTCGCTAACCCGACAACGCGATGCGTTGAGCTTATACGATGATCTTCCTGATGAAGTCCGTGAAGTCAACACTACGCCGCACCAACAAATACGGCGATTGCATTTCGACGAGCTTCTGCCACCACGCGGCAAGTGCCCCTGACGCTCTAAAATCTCCACTGAGTTCGAGTTGTCTTGATTTCCGAATCATGTCATGCCCGCGGCTTATTCACTCACCAAACCATGTTCCAATAACGAGTCAATACAACGCTGCCATTTATCTGACTTAGCTTCGCCAAAGAGCCGGGGTCAATATCTCAAGCATGGAGATTCACAACCGATAAGCAGTGTCCGCTGTGACTCACGGTTAGGAACCCCGACCGTCCCCTATCATCGCAGCCGTGGAAATGGCGCACTCATTCAAGAGTTTTTCATCGAATATATCCCGCCCAAACGCTTTACGGATGTAATCGGGGGCGAATGCGGTCGCTAGCACAACCTTCCGGTGACCCAGCAACTAGTTACCAGACTCACCAACTCTTCGCACCATTATAATGATGAGGCACAAGAAGATAAAGGGCTAGTTACCAAAGAAGTACATGCAACCCAAACCAAGTTCGAGCCCCGAGATCGGGCGCTTTCCATCATCGACTACGCCTATACGGCATTCTACCTAAGACGGAGGGAGAGAGAGTCAACCGGCCGAGCTCCAAGATTCTTTATGACACTAAACCCGTGATGTTATATCACGGGTACGACGGTCTTTTATTCGATGCCTCTCAAACAAAGAGGTGAGAGGTCCTTCTGAAGCACACGAGGGTGAATGTGGTGCACACCACCGTCCCAAACTCTACGATCAATCAGAGAATGGGTTACTTTGGCCCACAATGATTAATGACGCAATGAGCACGCCGAATGCCACGCGGTCAAATTCACTAATTATATGCATCGCCGAGTAACTGCGATCCTTCTACCACATCCCGCCATTCGAGATACGGGAATGGACATTGTAGTCCCATTTTTCCTCCGCCACAAAGCGACGGCTTATTCTAGCGACACCGACTTCTCCGCGGGTCAAGCAATCCCGCTTAAAGAAGTAAAGGCGAAGTACCGCCATCAAGTTTATCAAACACCACGTCATCTATCGACACGGTGTCCCAAGATCTGATCGCATGACAACGTCCCTAGCTCATCGCCAATTTTCATCGTTTTGCGAAATTCAAGATACAAGATGTCTCACAACAACTTATAATAATCCAAAAGAAATGGATTAGCCGAAGCATTCAACAAGACGACATCAAAATTCGGCCGGCTTGTGAAGAGTAACAAGCTTAGACCGATGATAAACTGAGAAGCACTCGGGCGATCGACAACCAGACGACGCCATCGGGCAATCTCGCACTCTCTCGGGTCTACCTGTGAAGCAGCTCCCATGGAAATTCAGATCCCGCCACTTCAGACGCTCTTCAACAGATGACGACCAAGAACAACATCGAAACGCCTCAAGAGCTTCGAGATGTTAGATGAGAAGCTCGGAGGCTCAACAATGCATTGAGTTCTACTAGCCGATGTCGAAGGCTTTCAACAAGAAAGTTCGACAGAGAACCTTTAGAGAAGGAGATTCGTCCGCCGCCGACGACCGATAATCCTCACTTCCAAGAAGAAAGGTAAATTCAACCTAAATGGAGGGTCCGCTTGTAATAGAAACGCTTTACTCCAATGGTGCATATCGCCTCATTACCTAAAATGGCGACCGCATTAATGCCGATAAATGGAAGTTCTCAAGAAATACTACCCATAGTATCTTCGGATAACCCGCTTCGACGGAAGTTCCGGATGTTTCTCCACTTTTCGCGAGGATAATCCTAGATTTATCCTCCATCATAATTTCCCCACCATCAAAATTCGACGCTGGTCTACAAATTTTCTCGGTACATTACCAAAATCCCTCTTGATTCCTTTTATGAACAAGAGGCCCACTCAAAATTCCTTTCATCGAGAGAGAATATAAAATCCTCCCTCCAAGCTGCGAAAATCCTTTTCGGTCAAACCAAGGGTTTCATCCTTCATCTCGTAGCTACCGACCAAGGTATGCCGGATTTTCATCCAGTTGTCCGATCAAGGTCGCCGAAGTCTCTTCGCTTCTGAGTGGAGATCCCACTCTAGTTCCATCTTCATCTGTAGCTCGACCGGCGGGCGCCGGATTTTCGCACCAGTTGTCCGATCAAGGTCACCGAAGTCTCTTTCGCTTCTGAGTAGATCCCACTCTTAGTTCCATCTTCATCTGTAGCGCCGACCGGGTATGCGCCGGATTTTCGCACTGTGTTGTCCGGATCAAGGTCACCCGAAGTCTTTCTGCTTCGAGTGGAGATCCCACTCTTAGTTTCATCTTCATCTTAGGTAGCTACCGACCGGTGCAATGCCGGATTTTCGCACTGTGTTGTCCGCCACTGGGTCACCCGAAGTCTTTTCGCTTCTGAGTGAGATCCCACTTAGTTCCCCTCTTATCTTGTAGTACCGACCGGAAGGTATGCGCCGATTTTCGCACTGTGTTGTCCGACAAGGTCACCCGAAGTCTTTTCGCTTCTGAGTGGAGATCCCACTCTTAGTTCCATCTTCATCTTGTAGCCGATTGAATAAGGTACGATTTTCGCACCAGTTGTCCGATCAAGGTCGCCGAAGTCTCTTTCGTTCTGAGGGAGATCCCACTTAGTTCCATCTTCATCTTGTAGCTCGACCGAAGGTATACGATTTTCGTGACTGTGTTGTCCGGATCAAGGTCACCGAAGTCTTTTTGCATCTGAGTGGAGACCCACTCTTAGTTCCATCTTCATCTGTGTAATACCGACAGAAGATAGCGCCGGATTTTCGTGAACGTTGTCCGACAAGGTCACCCGAAGTCTTTTCGCTCTCTGAGTGGAGATCCCACTCTTAGTTCCCCTCTTATTTAGGTAGCCGACCGGTTGCATAAGGCCGAGATTTTCAGACGTAGTCCGACCAAGGTCACCTCGAAGTCTTTTCCGATTCCTACAAAGAAGGAATCTCATTGTTAGCCTTATCCCTGAAATAGAACACATTCTTCCTTTCCCACCTCAATCAAATCTTCATCCTACTATTCTCCCACAAAGAAGACACCAAGATTCATTCGGGGCATTTTATCCCTAAGCCTAAGAGCGGATAAAGCCAACTTCACACGCTGTCGCTTAGTCTTTCTCCCACAAAAGAGGACACCAAGGTTCATCTTGGGGCATTTTATCCCAAGCCTAGGGATAAAGCCAACGCCACACGCTGCTGCCTGCTTAGTCTTTCTCCGATTGAAGAAGACACCGTGAGTTCGACTGGGGCATTTTATCCTAAGCCTAAGAAGGGATAAAGCCAACGCTTCACACGCTGCTTCGGCTTAGTCTTTTTCCGATTGAAGAAGACACCAAGGTTCGCTCTGGGTATTTTATCCCAAGCCTAAGAAGGGATAAAGCCAACGCTTCACACGCTTAGTCTTTCTCCGATTGAAGAAGACACCGTGAGTTCGATTCTCGGGGCATTTTATCCCAAGCCTAAGAAGGGATAAAGCCAACGCTTCACACGCTTCGGCTTAGTCTTTCTCCGAGAAGAAGACACCGTAGTTCGACCGGGGTATTTCGGCCCGCTCTAAGGATAAAGCCAACGCCAACACGCTGGCCGCGTTAGTCTTCCCATTTAAAAGACGGCCCACGATTCAACATCGTAGCATTAAGTCTAAGAGAGTTTCATTCTTTTCGCACAACGCTGTGTGTAGAACGGATTTAGATAATCTACATGCTAGCCCAACTCAAACCAGAGTTGGTAAAGGCTCATCAAACCCGCTGAAGGCCGGGGTCAGCTAATAACCCTAAAGTCAACGCCACACGCCTGCTCGGCTTAGTTTTCTCCCATTGAAGAAGACACTGTGAGTTCGACTCGGGTATTTTATCCCGCCTAAGAAGAGGATAAAGCCAACTTCACACGCTGTAAGGCTTAGTTTTCTCCGACAAGAAGACACCGAGTTCGACTGGGTATTTTATCCCGGCCTAAGAAGGATAAAGCCAACGCCACACGCTGCTGCCGCTTAGTCTTTCTCCGACAAGAAGACACCGTGAGTTCGATTCGGGTATTTTATCCCAAGCCTAAGAGCGGATAAAGCCAACGCCACACGCCACGGGCTTAGTCTTTCTCCGACAAGAAGACACCGTGAGTTCGATTCGGGTATTTTATCCCGCCTAAGAAGGATAAAGCCAACGCTTCACACGCTGCTTCGGCTTAGTCTTTCTCCGATTGAAGAAGACACCAGTTCGATTCCGGTATTTTATCCCGCCTAAGAAGGATAAAGCCAACGCCTCACACGCTTTGGGCTTAGTCTTTTTCCGATTGAAGAAGACACCGTGAGTTCGATTCGGGTATTTCGGCCCGGCCTAAGAAGGGACGAAAGTCACGCGGTAACACGCTGTCGGTGGTCTCGCCCGTAAAAGAGCACGGCCTATGTATTCGATATCATAGCAACAAGTCTAGAAGAGTTCCATTCTTTAGCACAACGCCACGCAGCGAACGGATCCCGATAATCCGACGCCAGCCCAACTCAAACGGTGGTCAAAGGCTAATCAAACCCGCTGACGGCCGAGGGTTTGCCAAAATCCTATAAGTATTATGGTTAATTATTTCGCATCTAAATAAAAAATCATAATAAGCAATGAAGGGAATAAATCTTATTCATTTGAAGCAAATATAGAAGGAGCTACAATTGTCGGTGACAATCGATTCAAGCAAAGATGATAATACATCTAAATAAAAATCGTGAACGACTGCCAACAAAGAGGATGTAAAAGTCTCGCGACCACATCGACTTCATCGGGCGCATCCAAGAATGTGAAGGAAGCAAGGTCACCTTGATACGCTAATTTTTCCTCCCGATCGCTCCGAACCCGAGCTTCGCTTCCTTCGTTCCTTCTTCGAAATTCGGCAGAATAGCGCGATGTTCCCGACGATCGCCTTCAGGACTTGCTTCTCACGCTCGCTGACATCCCGACTCGTGCACTCACGCTGCGGAAATCCTTCAACGCTTCCCTTGAATACCTCGATCCCCTCAGACGCTCAATAATGGTGGTACAAGTTTATCTTACCGCATCGACGCCGTCGCCATATGAGTTCAAAATATGATCTCTTGCTCGATATTTCTCGCTAAAAACTGCTCACGAAGCCTTGATCCGAAGCTTCGCCGACGAAGTCAGATCACCTCATCGCATGATTCAAAAGGCTAAATCATCCACACGATATGCAAGAGTTAAGCCTAGTGAGCTTTTGCTCACAACGATTAGCTAGCCGAGGCCACCAACACCGAATTTCCAAGATACTCAATATGAATGGGCGTAAGACCATAAAGTCACTTCATCTAACCTCGATAATAGATCGCCTGCTTCAAACCATTCTCCAACAAACAAGGAGACCCATCACGTAATTGGAGTCGAACCAGATTTTGGCCCGGCAATCTTCGCATAGGTTGAATTAGTGGAAGTGGTCCGCCAAGATTAACTCCGGGCTCCACCCGCCTCTATACTGGGGTCGGAAATCCTTGCCGCCAAGGTCAAGGGAGGCGGAGCGGATGATGGAAACGATCCTCAAACTCGCCATCCAAATTATGATAGTAGGCTCAGCCATGTTTCTTCCTCATGTTCGGGCTTCTGGGTGGAAAGAGGTCTTCCTGATGACCTAAGAATCGAGACTTGACATTTGAGCCTTCGGCAGATGAATAATCATCGGAGCATCCGCCACCACAAGAGAACAAAGGGTTAATGTGATCATTTAGGAGGAATATCTTGAAAAGGAAACAAAGAGGCAGAACTCTTCTAAACCCATGAGATCGAAGTTTTACCTTATATCGGGTATGACGATTTCATCCAGATAATCACCGAGAACGGTAAAATATAGCGATAATCCAAGTGGCAATATATTCCGCTCTACAACAGAGTACGGTAGAAATCGCCCCGCTAAAAACATCGAGACGGTGATTTTTGAAGCCTCAACTCACGAAGGAGAATCTCGCCTTCCCAATCGCTTCACAAAGGAGAACGGCGGGTCATAATAACGAACGGTACACCAAGCGCCGATCCCCACAAAGGAGGATTTCGCTTTTCCCAATCGCCACAAAGGAGGGGGACGGGATACAACGCATATATGTGTGAGGATATGATGACGACGGGCGCACCACCGAAAAGAAGGAGGCGCGGATTCACGCCGCCGGCGAAGTTGATCGACTCCTCGAAACGCGTGATCTCCCCGACGACATCGGAAACTGCAAAAGAAGACAAATAAGGTCGATATGCGTTGAAAAATCAGCAAATTCAAAGAACGGAAGCCCGTTGTCAGTCGCGCCCACGCCACGACCGAGGCACCAACGGTGCCCTAGCTCAATCAAGACCGACCACGAAGCACCAACGACACATCAAGACAAAAAGCTGGCCAAGACAAGATTGCCACGCGGCCATTCGGCCGGTGCAAACCAAATGACGACGCTGGCGCTTACCGCTGCCGCTAAATACCGCCACATACAAGCCGGCCATCGGACCGTCCCCACTGATCGCATCTTCTGCTCCGTCCGCCACCGTGACGACAAAAAGAGAAGAAAAGAAGAAAGAGAATTAACAAAATCTCATGGCACTTTCGCTGGATCGGAGGAGACGAGACGACGCAAAAACAAGACGAAAGCACAGTAAAGGAGGCCGGCCTAGGTCAAGGGAAAAGAGGAGGATTTATGGGTATTTATAACAACCCCATATGGACCAAATCCTCTTTGAACAAGGACTCTTATTTGGCAAGAAATAGAATTCTAATCGGGGTCCAAATCAATTCCAATTAGGACTCTAATCACCCTAATTAGGAGTCCTAATTAGAACCCTAATTGATGCCAAAATAATACCAAATCACCGCTGATTTACCCCTACTCCCTCCGCTATATTTGCAAAAATTCTCAAGATTTATTCCAGATAACACCTCATGGATTGCATCGACATCAACGCTCGCCTAATCCTACCCAACTAGGATTACGAGTATAAACCGCTTCCTAATTTATCGAGAGTTCTAAGAATATTTTCACAAAAATATTCTTAGATAACTCGATCGTATGGATTGCATCGACATCAACGCCGCCTAATCCTACTCCAACTAGGATTACGGTATAAACTGCTTCCCAATTTATCGGAAGTTCCTAATATTTCACAAAAATATTCTAGTGATAATCGATCGGTTGACGATCGACATCAACGCCTAATCCTACCATAGATTACGAGTATAAACTATTTCCAAAATTTCAACGAGGAGTTCCTCGAGAATAAATCCATATTCTTAAGGATAACTCTAGAGTCTTAATTTCCTCCCACCATAATCTCCAAGAGAAGGATAACTGATGAGGAGTGAAAGTCATGTTGACGGATAATCATATCCTCCTCACAGAAGTTAAACCAACAAAGACACGCCATGATGGAGGAATTAGCCAGTGATGGTTATGAAATTCCATGTATTCGACATACCAACGCTACCAACAAGGAGTTCACGACATACTGAGAAGTCCAAAATCATGGTTAGTCAAACAACCACCAACCGACACGAAGTTACAAACAAAACTCACCCACCGCCGAAGTCAAGATAACAAGCTCGACAATAAATGCAAAGACCGCGATCTTATCGTGAATCCTACAAAGAACTGGATGATCCGAAGAATCAAGATTTGAAGCTATCTTTGGGACCTCAATCGAAGGTCGGAATATCATGTCCAAAGCATCCTGCATCATTAAGAATCGACCAGACGCTGGAGGGGTATCTGAAGCGCTGAAAAATGCTTACAAGGTCCCCAAACCAACTCGCGACGGTGAGTCTACGAATGACACCCATCGAATGATACCGACATCAAACCGCTTGAGACGCCAACCCAACCAAGAACTCGCCACAAGCACTAATTTCTGCTTCCACTGAACGATGATCGGATTTCTCGACCTGAACCGAACGAACCAAGGATTAGTTCCTAATCAAATACGCATCTAACCCGAGCCCGAGACAAACGGAAAACGACGCCGAGAACGACGGAACGGGCCAAGAAGAATCGAGGCGAGGCGACACCTCTACCAGCGTTATGGTGGTTCTACCACTTTGTCGAAACACCTTCACAAGATTTTGTATAAATAGGGAGGGGGTCTCTTCTAGGAGGTCACTTGATTGGGAGGTCTGGATTTGGGGATTTCAAGGCTTCCTGAGGCTTGGATTTTGGTGATTTGGAAGAGCTCTGACCAAGAATTCCTATGATCTACGAGTAACGGCGCATCTGCTCCGAAAGCACCTACAGCTCAAGTCCAATGACGCCGATCTATAAGCAAAGGTAACCGAACTGGTCGAATCCACAGATACCCTCTAGATTAAGCTTCGCCTAATCTCGTGGATAGCCTGATTTCTCCTAGTAGATCTCACCAGCGCCATCCTCTCCGTGAGTGTGATCCCCTCAGCGCTTCGCCTTTCGTGGAACGAGCCCCTTTACATCTGAGTTCCGCAACCCTCGGCTCTACTCGATCTGACTAATGCGCTGGGTCCACGACACAAAAGTCCCTAAGACAGCAAAGAACCCACGCAAGCTTGGTGACCTCGACATAACAGATCCTCGTGGTTTGTTTAGGAAGAAGTCGCACTTTTTGATTTTCATTCACGCCTTTAAAATAAAAGGCAATTTCTTTTGAATTTTGTTGTAGGCAAAAGAAGTCAGTAAACAAATTCAAATCAATGACAATCATCCCGACTTTTACCGCGAACAAATAGATCCAAGCAAGCAAAGAAACCTATTGGCAACGAGTGTGAATAGGATAGCAATGCACTCCTAAAAATTCACTTACCTACCAAAGACCAGAATAGAGATTGATCAAAGCACAAATGGATGAAAGATCGGCAGATTCAGTACCCAATGAGGACTCCTTGAAAGCTCATCCACTTCATTTGTGCATGTTGAAGTGACAACAAACGGCCAGATGATTGAATAAAAGTGGTAAAATAATGACAAACTTGATACCCATCGTACATTTAAGAGTGGCAAGCACATTACTCAACAAGAGAATGAGCTCATGGACAAAAGATCATTATTTCGAAGTTCTAACCCTGATAGCTATTTTGAGCTCCAATCCCGAAGTCTCTAGTACCCAAAAGCTGTCCCAATTAGCACTCAGATTCCTAATTCTTAATAAAACAAAGTTACACTCTCCACTTCTTCTACGTTCTATCCGTTCAAATACTCAATCCTTCTTACTTCCACTTTCTAAAACCCTAAATCCAGAAAGAAAAATGATCCCCGAAACCCAACTTTTAATCAAATTAGAACCCTATTTCGAACATCACTTGCATTTCTACGCCTAATCTAGATTATCCAATCCAATCAAATCAAAACAGCTCAAAAAGAAATCGACATCAA
>WHSE01000370.1:0-23014 GCA_012295165.1 Asparagus setaceus | reverse complement strand
AGTGTATTTGTCTTGTTTTGGGTTTTCTTACATTGTAGTTTGAGTCCTGTGATAGTATCAAGGATGTAGAGTTTTGTTGAGACTTGAGACAGTCAAGACCTTGAGTGTATAGGAATTTGTAATTCACTTTGTTACAGATGGTAATGGAAATGTATACTTTCTTACAAAAAAATATACAATCTTATTTATAGAAAAACTAAGAAGATAAATAAAATCCTAACTAAAGAAGAGATAACATCAAATAAAATCCTAACTAAAAAGATAATATCGATAAGATCCAAACCAAAGGAAAGGATAAAATGGATCCTTGGTTTAAAACCTTGAATGAAAGTCTTGGACAAGAATCACAAGCATTAAACATACAATGATAAGCTCAAAGAATCGAACACTTGCATCTGGTAGGAAATATGACAAAATATAATAATGTATACTAATCAGTTCCTACTAAGGACAATTAGCGAGTTATGGTCAATTGCCATGTTCTTTTAGGTTAAACTTCGGTGGGGTAAAAGCAATTTCATCGAAGAAAATAATTGAGTCCCATCAAACTCTCCAATTCATAAAGTTCAGCTTGAGGCAAAAGTCGAGAGCTCCTCTTCACTGTAGAACTATTAAATCCATGCAGAATAACAACACTCCATACGTATCAATATCGAGATAAGGGGAAGTTTACTCAATCAATGTCAGCCATTTTCTTTTCATTTTTGTTTTGGGGTGGCGAGAGAAAGGGAAGGTTGGGTGAGTTCATTTCGATTTCTTTTCCTTCTTCTCCGATGAGAATGCGGGCAAGCATCACGGACAAATATGTATCCCCATAATTTCTTTATAGTTAAATACAATCTACTCACATCTTCCATGGGATGACAAGTTGATGAACTACTGATATTGACCATGTATTAAAGCATGTTATGGCCAAGAAATAGACCTAAGACACGGAAATACTTGGTGGAGATAGTGCGAGAGAGATCGGCGTAACATTGAACAATAGCGGAAGTCTATTAGACTAATTACTTTTTACATTCATAAAACAGCCGCATTGAATTATAAACTCAGCAAATTCTAGGTGTATAAAAACATCTTGTAACCTTTGAATTATTCATCAAATGTGTTCAAAGTGATAAATTCTCCTCAATCAAACAAAAGCAAGCAAACAAGCACAAACATTGAAAACCCATCCATCATTGAAACACTTATTGATCAAAATACGTGTAGCGTTAAAGCGATTGGGGTGCAATATTCATATTCAAGTTGCACTGCGGCTATCCAACAATTTCAAGTCAAAGTAATATTAGTTTCCATCAAATCAATAGTTTAACCCTTTGAAAATCAAAAGCCTCTACAAAAATTACGAGAAAAAAAGTTGTCCCCAACGACCACCCCACCCCACCCCCACCCAAAAGATTAACCTGACAACGGGTGATTAGCAATGTACTCTATCATAGCGATTGAATCAATCTTATCTGCCTCTTTATCAGGGATCTCGAGCTTGAACTCCTCCTCCAGCGCCATCACAATCTCCACATTGTCCAAGTTGTCCGGCCCGGATCCTATTGAAAGTGGACCTCGACCTAAAACATACAAATTAGGTTAGGGTTTTGAAGTTTGGACCAGGAGATTGTTTTTTGGAAATTAGGGTTAGGGTTTTGGTACCTTTGAGGGATCGAGCTTGGGGAAGCTCTTGACGACGTCGAGAACTCAATCGACGACTTCTTCTTTCATCGGATGGTCATCGTGGGAGGAGAAGGATCGGTGTGAGGATTTAGGAAGTTTTAGGTTAGGGTTGGATTGGGAGTCGGATGTGGCGGAGGATCGATTGTGTCGAGCGGCCGCCATTGATCCACTACTGTATCCTTTGCTGCGAGAGGATTTGAAAATAAAAGCTTTGATGATGTTTGAGGGTGAGAAGGGAACTTATGAAGAAAAGGAGTCAATTTGAAAATAACCGTCAACTTGGGCATTTTGCAAAATTCACGAGAATTAATATCTCTAAATTGAAGGGAGTAGTTTAGAATAAGCGTTGTAGGCATAAAAATTGCTTGTCAATACAGAACAAGACTTCGTAGCGGTGGGTTGACAACAGACGATCCATTCGACAAACCGGCGCCGCCTTTAGCGTAAAGCGGTGACAAGCGGCGTGAAGTGGGTTAACAAGGTGTCGCGAATCACGAGGCTACGTGTTATGGAATGAAACCAACAAACCGGCAAGATCAATCGGATTGAGCGTCAAGCGAGATCGGATTTGAACATCGTCGATCATTAAGCAAACCGTTGGCGGGATTAAACCGATCAAGTGAACCAACCGCAGTTAGAGCGGCAGCGACAAGAAGCGGAGCGAGCGTCGCGGAAAAGTCCGGAAAACAATCGAACTTAGGCAAAAGCAGCGACCGGCCGAGAACTTCGGACAGAAGTGTCAGGCCAGCGGACCATTGGTGTCGGCCGCCAGTTCCGGCTTGGCGGACATAAGTGTCGGCCATGACCGGTTACCAAAGGTGTCGGCGCTGACCATCCGGAACACAAATGGTGTCAGGGCAACGGTTGCAAAGTGTCGACGGCCGAGCATACCCCCTTTCTTGTTTTCCTATAAATAGTGGGGTGCTCATTTTGGGATTTTGGTGGATTTTTGAGAGTTGGATCTTCGATATTCTTGAAAGCCCTCGCGAGATCCACGAGCCGTCGACGCGATCCGAGAGCACCGGCGACACGTCCGATCTACAAACCGCGAGGTAAGCGAACTTCGAATTCTTCTGAGAATAAGCTGTGATTTCTCCTAGTAGATCTCACCGCTCGGCGATCCTCTCCTTATGAGTGTGATCCCCGGTGATCCTCTCGCCGTTGAGTCGCGATCCCTTCGGTAACCGTTTCCCTCGTGAAGCGAGCCACTGCCTTTGTAGTTCGAGCAGGGTTTCCACACGGATGCGAATTCTTGTGATGAGTCCGCGGACGAACAAAAGTCCGACACGGGCAAAGAATCCCATAGCGAGGATCCGTAAAATAGAGATCCTCGTGTTTGTTCACAAAAGGAAGAAAGTTGTAATTTTGTTTTCATTGTAAGCCTAAAATAAAGGCATTTTCTTTTGTTTGAAATTTTGTTGTAGGCCGAAGGCGTAAACAAGTTCAAACAAGCAATGAATAACAAGTCTACTTTCCCCGTGAACAAGGCTGGCGACCACGGTGGGACCAGCGGCTTCAACAAAGAAGCGGTCGTGTATAGCGGATTCGAGATCCGGTCATTGAGGAGGTCGAGTTGAGTTCGACCAAAAGAAGTCGAGGTACCTCTCTTCCTCGTCGAATCGATTCCCCATAAGTCAAGATGGTCTCGGCGCAGGAAGACCCAATGCGGCCTTAGAGGCGGGGAAAATCCCCACCACATTGTCAAGACTACGAGGCGGCGGTGGTTCCCGACCTAACAAGCGGCCAAACCTTGAGAACCTCTGTCTTCACGAGAGTCGATTCCATAATATTTGTGACTCTCTCAAGAGAGCCCGTCGAGCGGACGTCGGCGCTGGCAAAACAATGCCACGGTGAAAGAATCAATGGATGGGGTTAAGCTACGGCGGATCTAAGATCGAGTTAACTTCGAGGTGAAGTGAGATTGTAGCCGACTCCTGAGCGGCGACAAGCGAATGGGTCAGTTAAGCGGAACCATTCTACAACCGGGGCGTATCGGAGCGTCGCGCGCTCACACAAGCAAGGGCTTTGGTGCAACAAGCCGCGAGTTGAAGAGGCGACCAAGAAGTCGTCAACAAGTCGGCTAGTTTGGAAGCCCAAATCCGTCGGCCTTCAACTCGGCGAACACGGCATCAAAGCCCGGCCAAGACTCCGCTCCCGTGCTCAAATCAGAAATTGTGAGCACCTCAACAAAAGTTGTATCGGCCTTGAAATTACCTCCGGTGTCTACATCAAACTTCGGTGACTCTGCATCCACGACCAGCGGGCTTACCATCAAGGATCGCTGGGTCCGCTAAAGAATCGCTGGGTCCTCTAATGGGGGTAGCACCCACAAAGACAAGAAGATTCCTCGACTTTGCATCTGGGGTGAAAGTTGAAGTCAGAAATCTGCGAAACTTCACCCTCACCCGGCGAGTCAAGGCGGGTTACTTTGCCGGTTCTTACAAAACAATTGACCCGGACGAGGCGTTTTCATCGGCGATGAGGCGTTATGCAGAGATCGTGTCGACATCGCGGAAGATTGCTCAGACACTCATCGGCGAATTATACTACCGTCACGGGGAACACAAAGAAATCTGAAGGTGCTCCCCAACCGACCAGTCATGTTTATGCTCCAAACTTATCAAACAGTGCTTTCGCTGAGTGTAATTGTTGGAGGAACTCGAGAAAGAGTCTCGGTCTTTCGGAGACTTAGCACTAACTGCGCCAAACCCTAGGTCAAGGAGATTCCTTGAAGGATGGCATCAGAAGGATGAATTGCGAGGTCACTAATAATATGGCTAGCAAAGAACCATCGTCAAGGACTATTCCTAGCGCATGCATAGCGGTTAACTTCGTTTGCGGTCGGGACTATTCGGCCGGTCCAATTCACGACAAGCTCTTGAGAGGGCTACCTTGAGGAGGAAGTATCGGGGCCAGATTGGCAATGGCATCCGACAATCTGACTTCTAGTGACGGACAACCGCGCTTATGATCGGTCAGATCAGGTGGCCAAGATCTTTGGGCGAAGCGTTGAATAAGCAGCGGGAAAACTTCAAATTAGAGATGGAGTTGGCCATGCAGAGCGATGAGAGAAATGCATGACCAGCGGATCAAGCTTTAACAAAGCATCGAGGGAATCAAGTCAACACATCGGCG
Organism: Asparagus setaceus; assembly: GCA_012295165.1. Lineage (NCBI taxonomy): Eukaryota > Viridiplantae > Streptophyta > Magnoliopsida > Asparagales > Asparagaceae > Asparagus > Asparagus setaceus. The sequence continues at coordinate 18,208 of WHSE01000370.1, read as the reverse complement.
TTGATCAAGATGGCGGCGACTTCAGTCGGGAGGAAGCACGAAGATGATAACCCTCACGAACCGCAGCGGCAGCTCTTTGTTGCTCATGACGAAGATTAAAGACCTCGAGCAAAATTAACTTCGTTAATTTCCGAAGGTGAAGAAGGCGGGTATCCTTGCCCATACCGAGGGTGGGAATCAATCCCATACCCTTCAAAGTTTAACTTAATAAACTTTACACCGTTTGTGGTAAGGGTTCCCCGACGCAACACTTGATTTACTTCAAGTCACACCTGGGTCATTTACGGCAATGAACCCACGATGGTTAGGTCATTAGTTGGCACCCTTAGTGGTGCCTTGATTGGTACCGCCGTCTTAAGCGGGGAGCATCAACGGTAGGGCGATATGGAGTCCTTGTTTCTCTCAACTTCTTTGATGGCGATACGAGGTATCCATTGGAGCGTTACTCGAGCGAGAAGAATGGAGAGCTGTGGATATCTTTGTTAAATGATTCCGTAACAAGGCAATGAGCTGGGGATCCGATATGAGAGAATTCATCCTCGGACTTGCCGCGATAATTTATCGATAGGCGTGCTTTCGAAGCAATGGGGCGGCACCATCGGTAGCGATGGAAGGACTTGAAAGTTCGTGGAAACAAGCTGAAAGGTTCCTTAAAAGGAAGAAAAGAGGCCGGCGACAAACACGAACAAAATTTTTGTGCCTTGGCGAGGCAAAGCGCCCGGCAAAGGCGTAGGCGCCAATCAAACCTTCGAGCTGCAACCACAGGCCCGATCAGCGGCGTCGCGCCACGCAATCGCGGCCTCAATGGCGCCGACAAACTTCGAGAATCAAAACCTTACGGTTGAGATTTCCCAAGACTTACTCGTTCAAAGATGAGGAAGTTAGGGCATTTTCAAGTACCTACGGAGAACAACAAAATCGGTTGCCCCAATTGTAAACCAAGAGGAGGCAAGCAAAGTTCTGATCCTAAGTGCTGCGCTTATCCGCGAGGGCGTTACATCACCTACAGTGCTACCATCTGGGGATAAGATTCAAGCCTTGATGCGATGTTGGAGTCATCACTCCAAAACCTTCTAAAGAGAAGGTGGGGGGCGAATCTGATCTCTATAAGCGGATCAGTTCCTTTGGATTGGTTTCAACCGACCCCAATTGTGAAGGTAGGAATAAAGATGGTGAATGAAGATCCTCACGGGCAGCGTGAGAAGGGACTCGTACCACACCGCGACGGACAAGCGGAGAAATCCTTTGGTCCACCACGATTTGTTGGAAGGCGATCGATGGAGGCGTCTTCGACAAAAAGTCAAGGGAAAAGGCAAATTATGCCAAGCAGCTTGAGCAATTCGAGAAAAGGCGATGAAGAAGTGGCGACCTTCGATTTTGAGGAGGAGCATGAAGTCTTTGCCACAAGAGTGAGCACGAATACAACTACAAGTATCAGGAGATTCAAACCCGAATCACGAAGGCGTTATCGAGCTGGGGGTAGCGACTCCTCTCACTCGTGCGAGAGAAAGGACAACATGAGCGGTTGCTAAAGAAAAAGCGGTGAAGCAAAGGAGAAAGCGACCTCAGTCGGGGAAGCTCAACTCGGCGGTCGATTCAATGCGCCCAATTGTAGGGATAGGCGGGAACATCGAGCTCTCCATACCGTTTGGCGTCATGGCCCAATTGGCGAACATCGGCGAATAACTCTCTGAGTTGCTCCGTTGTCAAAGAGAGCAGGAAGCTCTACGAAGCTCGGTGACTCGAGGTGTTTCTCACTTTCGAGATCAAACCGATTCAGGAAGAATCGCACAACAATGCAACTTTGGCTAAAGACTTGCCTGCATCACCTTTACAAAGGAGGATATGCGGACCAAGAATTCCAAGCGCGATAGCGCTATACTTTCACAGGGTATATTGGTTCTAGCGAAGTCAGCGGATCCAAGTCGTCCAGGGTTCGTACAATGAGCATCATGCCCTGCGCCTTATGTATCATCTTGGAATCCGGCCGATGGTGGCGTCAAGCGGCACAATGATATCACGGATTTAACACCGTGGGTCCGCCCCTTGGTAAAATTCGGATTAAGTGCCAAATGGGGACTTAAAGTCGAAGTCACTTGCTACGTGATTGGCGAGAGACTTCCTATAATTTATTGTTGGATCATTACGGATCCACAATAGCGTTATAGTCCCATCCACTCTTCATCGATGTCTCAAGTATGTAGACACAAATAATGAGTCAAGGCGGTGGTGCGGACAAGCGGATTTAAGGGGATGGAGAATTATTTCGCGATTCTCTCCTCTACGGTAATGAGTCGGCGAATCATCGGCCCGAGAGACGGACAGCGGTGAAGAAGGCGATCGCGGCGGGCTTGATTATAGCGGAGGATTTGTTTTAAATAACATTGTGCCTTGTAATCAATCTTGGCGATGAAGAATCGTCGGATGAACATTATGATTGGCAAATTGCCGATAAAGCAATAAATGGCGATTTAGAGTACCCTCTGTCTTTGAATGATCGATGACGGGTTTATATAACAATCGAGTTGCATCTACCAACTTCGGTCATCTTGCTTTATACAAAAGCAATTCGAGACTCCTTTGGGACAACACTTCGTCATCCCGAAAGATCGGTATTGAAAAGACTTGGTTTCACGGAAAGGAGATGCAATTCCAGCAGAATCATTTCTTTGAAGAAGATGAAGATGACAGCGGGCTATCCTCAACACATTGAGATATAGTCGAGAGACAGGTATCATGAAGAAGTGATGCGACTTGACACAAGGAGAAGGTCTATGTTTGAGGCGAGGTCCTCGAGTCCCCTCTAAGCGGCATATGTCCCAAAGGAAGCGGATAACTACTATGCATTTAGAGGATTGGGATATGAATCCTCCTCGGAAGATGAATGCTCGTGGATGATCGGCGACCATTTACGATGAAAACGAGATGCTCGTCGATTCTTGGGTTTGGGATTGACACTAGCCTCGGAGAAGCTTTCAAAGCTTTGATGTCAAATATGGCTACGATTGATCCTGCTACTATGGAGAATGATGAAGAAATGCCAACATGGGAAGACCCATGGATCCATCAACTTCGAAGCGGTTTGGGGATAGATTGAACAAAGAGAACCCCCACTAAGGGCGAGGTAGTCGAAGTTAACATGGGTGGCGAGGACATCCTAAGCTCATAAGCGTCGGTAATAGTCTTCCCTCGGAGAGAAGGAAGAGCTGATTGCCCTAATCGGGGAATACATCGGCGTGTTTGCTTGGAGCTATGAGGACATGCGGGGACTTCGACCCTAATGTGGCGACTCATCACCTCAACATCAAAGTGGATGTCAAACTGTCAAGCAATGCAAAAGGCGGTTTAGATCCACAAATATTACAAGCAATGCGTTGGCGAGTAAAGAAACTCATAGAATCGGGTTCATCGAAATTCAACATCAGTTGGGTGGCGAATATAGTCGGTCATGAAGAAGAATGGTTCGATTAGGATGCAGTATGGAGCTACAGAATCGAGCGGCTGCTTGCGAAAGATGACTTTCCTCTTCCAATCACGGATGTCATAGTCGACAACCGTGTGGATTTGAAAAGAATGTCGTTCATGGATGGTTTCGGGTTACAATCAAATCAAGATGCACCCGATTGCGAAGCACCACGGCATTGAGCGCTATCGGTATATATTGCTACGGTCATGCCGTTCGGCCTCAAAATGCGGTGCACATATCGTGAGCAATGACTAAAATTTTCGGGATCATCTCAGGAAAAGCGGTCGAATGCTCGTCGATGACTTAGTCGTGGCGGTGACAAAGGAGATCACGTCAAAGATCTTAGGGCGGTATTTGAGCTCATGCGGACTCATCGACTAAAGATGAATCCACCAAATCCTTCCTTGGGATGTCGGTGGCAAGTTCCCGGCTTTGTCGTCGCAGACAAAGGAATCCCGTCGATCGACAAAGTGAAGGCGATTCAAGAGTTGCAACCTCAGAAATGAGAGAACTTCGGGGGTTACAAAGGCGATTGGCGTACATCCGGCGGTTCATATCGAACCTATCACGGGAAGTGCCAACCATTTTCTAAGTTAAACAAGAAGGCGTGTCGTTTATTTGGGGCGGCGCTTGTCGGCGTTTGAAGAGATCAAATCGTATCTCGCTAAACCTCTGTTCTCGTTGCACCTGTCGGAAAACCGTTCACGATCGTCAAGGCGGATCACTCGTTAAGCGCCTTACTTCGCGCGGCGGCGGCGACGGCCGATCCTGACGAGCGATGTATTGGTAGAACATTGGTGGGTCTTGATCTCGATACCCAATGGTGGCGGTGCCTTGCATTAGTGTTAGCGATTCAAAAAATCGCGACACTATTTAGTAGGACCAGGCGATTTATGTTATCTCTAGCGTAAATCCGGTCCGAATATTTATGACCCGTAGGCCTCGATGAGTTGGCGTTTGGCGAAATGGGCCTTGCTCTTGTCCCGATATGACTTGTATTTCAAACAGAAGTCGGTCAAAGGACAAGCGATTTGTGATCTCTTGAACGCCGGCCGGACAGCGGATGCGGTTGAGCTATATGATGATCTTCGGATGAAGTTGAGAAGTCAACACTACGTCGCACCAACAAATATGGCGATTGTATTTTGATGGAGCTTCTCGGGCCACTAATGTGGTACCCGGATGTTCTAAAATCTCATTTGGAGTCAGTTGTCTTGATTTCCAGGAAATCATGTCATGCCCGTGCTTATTCACTCAGAACCTGTTCCAATAGCGTAGCGAATACAATCGCTACTTATTGGACTTAGTTTACTTGAAGGGGTCGAATATCTGAGGCATCTGGCGATTCTGGCCCGATAGTCGAGGCGGTCCGGAGACTCTGAAAGTCAATCGAGATCTAATTCCTTATCATCGGTAGCAATCGAAATGGCGGACTCGTTGAAGAGTTCTTCATCGAATATATTCCACGCCTCCAAAGCGCTCGCGCGGATGCTGTGGCGTTAGGCGTGTCGTTAGCACAACCTTAGAGACCGAGCAATTAGTGCGGTCGGGACTCATCAACTCTTAGTACCAATATATGGCGTACAAGAAGACAAAGGGATGGTGTCCAAAGAGGTACATGCAACCCAGCCGAATTGGAGCCGAGATTGGCGCTTTCCTATCATCGACTATGTCTTACGCGGTGATTGGGAAGGCGTGAAGGAGAGTCAATCGGTGAAGAGCTCCAAGATTCTTCGACGGAGACCCGATGTTATATCGTCGAGAGTGCGATGGTCTTTTCTCGATGCCTCTCAAACAAAGAAGCGGAGAGGTCCTTCCGGGAAGCACGAAGGTGAATGTGGTGCACACCGGCTGGTCCCAAGCTCTCGATCGAATCGGAGAATGGGCTGCCGGCCAACAATGATTAATGGCGCGGTCGATGCGGCTCGGAAATGCCGCGGCGTGTCAAATTCCGCGAATTATATGCATCGACCTCGGGCGGTTGCATCCTTGGCCACATCACGGCCATTGAGACATGGGGAATGGGCGTTGTAGGTCCCATTTTTCCTCCGTCGGTTAAAGGAGATCGCTTTATTCTAGCGATCACCGACTACTTCTCCAAGTGGTGAAGCAATCCCACTAAAGGAGGTCAAAGGCGATCGTCGTCAATTCATCAAACACCATGTCATCTATCGACATGGTGTCCCAAAACGGATCGTGCATGACAGCGGTCCCCGATTCATCGGCAATTCCTTCATCGGGTTTTGCGAAATTCAAGATACAAGATGTCACCGTCGGCGACCTATAATCCGGCGGCAAATGGATTAGGGCGTTCAACAAAGGCGATCATCAAGATTTTGTCGAAGCTTGTGAAGAATAACAAAGCGGGCTGGGATGATAGCTTCGGGCACTCTGGGCATATCGCTGCTGATGCGTGCATAGCAGGAGCTACCGTACTCTACGGTTTCACGGGTGTGAAGCAATTCTCCGTTGGAAATCGATTCCGTCACTTAGCCCTTTCAGCAGAGATGGCGACCGAAGAACAACAGAAACGTCTCGAAGAGCTTGAGATGTTAGATGAGAGCGCTTGAGGCTCAACAATGCATTGAGTTCTATCAAGCTAGAATGTAGGAGCTTTCAACAAGAAAGTTCGACGAGAGAACCTGGGAGGAGATCTGCGTCCTCGGCTGCTTTCGTGGCGATAATCCTCACCTCTAAAAGAAAGGTAAATTGAACCCAAATGGGAAGGACCGTTTGTAATAGACCGCGGTCTATTCAAGCGGTGCATATCGCCTCATCACCGAGAATGGCGTAGGCAATTAATCTTAGATAAGGGGAAGTTTCGAAAAAGTATTATCCTTAGTACATTCGGGATAACCCATTTGATGGGAAGTTCCTCGAGAGAATATCTCACTCATTTTCATGAGGATAACCCTAAGTTATTGTGTTTTCCTCCAAAATTCTCTCCGATCAAATTCATTGGCGGTGGGCCCACTAAAATCTCCACGGTCCAACCACCGGCAAAATCCCTCTCGATTCCTTCCGAGCAGAGAGGTCCACTCAAATTAGGTTAGCAATCCTACAGTAAGAAAGCTATCCGTACCCTTCCAAGATTCTCGGTGGAGATCCTCTTAGTTTCTCATCGGAAATAGAATACATTCTTCCTTTCCCACATTTACGGAGATAGAATACATTCTTCCTCTCGAAGCAAGAGATAGAATACATTCTTCCTCTCTTGTCTTAGATTCTCAGTGGAGATCCCACTCTTAGTCTCATCTTTCAAGAGTCTCAAAATGGAGTCCCATTTGTAGTCTCTCCTGGAAGCGGGACAAAATCCTTCCTTTCCAATATCAGGAGATAGGAGACAAGATCCTCCTTCCTCTCCACTTTAGGAAATAGGATACATTCTTCCTTTCCCATATTTCACTGGGAGATAGGAGACAAGATCCTCCTTCCTCTCCATCGGCAGAGATAGGATACAAAACCTTCCTCTCTTGTTCATCCCTCACTGGGAGATAGGAGACAAGATCCTCCTTCCTCTCCATCGGCAAGAATAGGATACAAAACCTTCCTCTCTTGTTAGTCCCTCACTGGGAGATAGGAGACAAGATCCTCCTTCCTCTCCACATTAGGAAATAGAATACATTCTTCCTTTCCCACCTCAATCAATCTTAATCGGTTAGGTCATCCTCGGTCAAAGAAGACACCAAGATTCATCTTGGGGAATTTTATCGAAGCCTAAAAGGGATAAAGCCGCGCCTCTGCAGCGTTCGGTTTAGTCTTTTAGATTGAAGAAGACACGAGTTTGATTAGGGGTATTTTATCCGAAGCCTAAGAAGGGATAAAGCCAGCGTCTAACACGCGTTCGGTTTAGTCTTTCCCGATTGAAGAAGAGTTGATTAAGGGTATTTTATCCGAAGCCTAAGAAGGGATGAGTCTACGTATGCTGGCGTTCGGGTTAGTCTTCCCGTGAAAAGGCGAAGTCTACGTTATTCAACATCGTAGCATTAAGTCTAAGAGAGTTTCATTCTTTTAGCACAGCGTTGTGTGTAGAGCAGTTTAGATAATCTACATGCTAGCCAACTCAAGCGGTAGTTGGTAAAGGCTCATCAAACCGTTGAAGGTGGGGGTTGGCCAATAACCCTAAAGTCAGCGCTCACCGCAGCGTTGCGGTTTAGTCTTTCTCCGTGAAGACACGAGTTGATGGGGTATTTAGATCGAGAAGCCTAAGAAGGGATGAGTCTGTGTATGCAGCGTTGTAGGGTGGTCTCTTGCGGTAAAGAGTAAACCTATGTATTCAATATCATAGCAACAAGTCTAGAAGAGTTTCATTCTTCGGCCTAGCGTCCGCGTCGCGAGCAGGTCGGAATAATCGCGCTAGCCCAATTCAAGCGGTAGTTGGTAAAGGCTAATCAAATCCGTTGGCGGTGAGGTTTGCCAAAAATCCTATAACTATTACGGTTAATTATTTACGCGAAATAAAAGAATGCGTAATAAAGCACAAAAGAGGATAGAAACCGTTTTATTGATAAAGGCTGAAGTTACAAGTTCTCTAAACATCAAATTTGTGATAGCAAATTTCTTTGTTTCATCGAATACTTTATTGAGGAAAGCTTGTTGAAGTTCCTCACGAGCTTCGACCTGAAAGTCTCCTCGGCTGCCATTAAGGGTCTTTGCGGTTTCCTCCTCGACTTGACCGACTTCCACTTTGAAAACTCAAGCTTCTGGACATGGCGCAAGAGTCTCCTCCTTGTTGGCCTTTAGCCGACTTCAAGATGATCAAGCTCTCCCTCGCGGCTTGAAGTTCTGTTCGAGCTCTACTACTCGCTTCCCCAGCGGCAACACAGATTGAAAATGCTCCACGGAAGGCGAAGCCGGTGGCAGATCTCAAAAGCGCACCGGTCTTCGCATCGAACCGAGTCGGTAATGGCGAGCATCCGCCAAGCTTCGAGGCGAGCCTCGTCTGACTCTATATGAGGAGAGCGGTTGCCTCAAAGTCTTGAGACTTTTGAGCTTAACCTCAAATGATCGAGATCATCGGCAATGAGTGCAGGCCAGTTCGGATAACCGCATCTCGTATCGTGGTTACCCTAGGATCAGGAATGGCGGCCGAAGAAAGAATGCAGAAGTGTGTCTACCACTATGGCCAAATAGGAAAAGAGCGAGCGAATTTCCACGGGATAATAAGCGAGATGGATCGTCGTCGGACATCAAAGCTCTCACTAAGTCGGGAAGAGTCGTGGCCGACCACTGCGAAAAGGAAGAAAAGGGTTAAAACCCCAAAAACAAACTCAATATGAGTATTGGCGTGGAAGGGTTCATACGTAGAGCGGCTCCTTGCCCTAATGAAGCCGTGAAAGCGGCGGCGGTCGGTGGCGCATCAACGATCTCAATCGGTATCTCAGCACCTGCGTCCGACATATCAATAGTTCGCGGTGACTCACGGAGGAATAGCGACCTCAATGTCACCGGGGCGAGTCTGTTGTTATCAAATGGGGACATTTTTGATCATAGGCGAACTATTTAAAATTGAATAGTCCTATGATTATCGGGAAGAGCTTTACCTTCAAAGGAATGCGCCTCGATATCCTAGGAATTCCTAACTCAAGCTCGATATCGCCCGGGAGGAGCGTCTGGGTCATCAGCGCATCAAATCCTCGAACTCCTCCATCGAAAAAGCGGCATAAGAGTGTGAAGTATAGATGAGAGCTGCGGGGAAACAAATTTCATGTCTTTGCAAGTGATGCGGGTAAGAGAATACCAATATTAGGCAGGCAGGGATTTTCCAATCTGGTCCTATCTTTAGTATTCTCGGGCTCTCATCCACGGCTCAAGTACTTGCTCCACGAAGGCTGGCCAGGCAAAGTCGAGGAAAGGAAAATCAAAATTGGCATCCCCACCAAATTCTCTGCCGCGGGGGAAATCGTGAGACCATAAAAGGCGGATAAGCGAAGGTTATGGGTTAGCCGAACATTACCCTATCCTTGGCGAGTCTTGGCTTGTCGAATCAAGTTAATGGTCAGAAGCGGTGAGATCGTGGACAAGTCTCTTTAGTTTAAGAGGAACTCCATTGCGGAGTTTGTCCCCATCGCAAGGCGGACCGCATCTCTTTCGGTATGCACGAAAAGATAGATCAGTCGGACTAGATATCATAGGAGAATAATAATGAGAAAAGGAGAGTACGAGTCCTCTTCATGAGTTGCAATCTCCTCTGGTCATCTCACGAGTATCGACCCGGAACTATGAATTTCCCCATCGGACACATGCGATTCGCGAGTCTGGCGGCAGCTTCTTGGGCTCGGCGGCCTCTGAGCGGCTGAGTGTCGGCGGGAAGCCTCCTCGCCTTCGGTTCGTCAAGGGACTTCCACGAGACGAGTTATTTGTGACCAAAAGCCAGCTGCGGTATAAATATGTCGACTCAACTGGCGATCAGTACACAGGGGCTAAATTTAGCGTCGGTACAACCGCTATACTCCACGCCAGCGGGACACCATCGATCAAACATTGCGAGTCCGGAGCTCGGTTGAGGTTCAGCGTAAAGGCGGTGCGTAACCGAACGGCCAGAACGAAGGAAATAAGGCTCAATGTAGCACTCGTTTCTCACTTTCAGAAATAAGATAACGAGGTCGGATGTTGGTAATTAAAACAACCAGCGTCAAGTAAAGTCCGGTTCATTTATGCTCTCCTCATCGATCAAAGACTCCCGTCTTGGCCAGGAGAGCAGGAAAACACACTGAAAAGATCCAACCCTTGTGGATTTGCAGGCGCTTCGCTTACCGCTAAAATCCAGCCCTTGCCATTACATTTCTCCAAAGATTGGATAAAGGAGACGAGGCGGATGCAAAGCCGGCGTTGTCATCATATCGAGTCGATGAAGGATGAACCAAGCCATCTAGCGGTGGTATTTGTGAAGTCCCCAGATGAATGTTAGCCACCATCAGGAAGAAGAGCGGACTCCTTCTTATGAGCGGTGAGCTGCGGGATAGAGTACTTCGGCAAAGCGTCGCTAAGTCGACCGCGGCATCACACATTTCTTTAACGGATGGCGATAAAGCCGATAAGAGAGTCATCGGCGGATCGTTTCTTGCATGCCATAAGAAGGTCGAGAATTTGGTCCCTGTTGGAAATACTGTGTTGCTACCGGGGTATAAGACTTAGCGCCCGGACTTTCGATCAACGCATTAACCTCACGAAGGGGTAGAAGGAGCGACTCACAAATCGCTCATCGAGAATCGTCCTCGGATGTTTGAACAAATAATTGGCAAGCTGTTTCGGGCTTATAATCGATTTCCTCTTCTTGATGGCTCTATCATTGCTAGAGCAATGTGATAATGACGTGAGGTCCCACAAAGTGTCATAGCGGTCGGCGAGTAGCCTTGACCGATCCAACTCTCGGCGAGAGGAAATATTCTGATAGAGCATCCTTCCCATAGGCAAACCGAGACCCGATGCATCTCGTGCAAAGCCAATCCAAATTAGCCATGCACGGTTAGAATGTGTTGAATCGGGATCATAAAACTCGATAAAGCGAAGAAGTGGTTGAGTGCTTGATGAGAACCCATACATGGTGGCATGAGCGGCATATAAACCACAAACGCGAAGGTCCTCACCCCATCGGCCAAGAGCGTGACTAGTCGGGCGAGTCCACCAAAGCTTATCTGCGGAATGAACCCGGTAGAAGAATCTATGACCGATCGGCATCTCCGTCCCAACGAGCAAAGCGGTTCTTCAAAGTCGACCCGGTGATGAAATGCTGCGTCCGCGGCGGAGAATCGGGCCTAATATGCGAGTGCAATGCTTCGACCTGGTGAACGAGGAATTGATGGGTGATAAACCCGCAATGAATCTTGTCAGCTCCTGCATCGACGCCACGACATTTTAGTGCGATGCCGATGGCGTAGCTTCGATCAAACAGCGGTGCGAGGAATCAAAGGGAGATAGAATCCACCATCATCCTTATGCGGCCATTGCTCACTCTCGATGAAAGTGGTGTCCGGGTCCTCGGCCAGATCTCAAATAAATAGTCGTCTTGCCCAAAGGTTGAGAAGGACCGTAATCTTCTCAGTGGCGGCGTCGGTCATCGGCGACCTCAACACACGAGGACTTCCCCAAGTACCCGGGTCACCTCGTGGCGTATCCGGTCTAAAGCGGGGCGAAATAAGAATAGTGGGGTCATCGAGAGGAGGTGGTCACCACGGCGTCCGTCAAGCGCATGCGAAGGGCGCGACAGAGGATACTCAAGCTGAAAAAGATGAAAGGAATGAGTTAGAACCCAAAAACATATATAAGGCGTTGAACTCATCTCACGAGATTAGTGAGATAGAGTCCGAACATTATAATGGGAAGATCAATCGAACACTCTGAGATTATTTGGATGATATACCCGTCACATAAAATGGCGATGCATCCTATCCGTCGATCGTGAAATGCGCCGAAATCGCTCCCGTCCGTAGAAATATGGCGTCGATTTTCCGCGAAGGAATCGAGGCTATATGTCGTTCCTAAAGGAGGAATCAAGGCGTCGCGGCGTCGATTCTCACAAAGGAGAAATCGAGGCTATATGGGCGTCGTTCCTGAAAGGAGGAATCAAGGCGTGCAATTTACAAATACAAATTGTGAATGAGCCATTTAACATGAAAACCTCACCCGCGAATGATGGTGGCGTCATCCGCGAGGCGGAGTAGGCGATCGGCTCCTCGGGCGTGATCTTCCGGACGACATCGGCGAAAGAAACAAATAGATTCAAATATCTTTGCTAAAATCAACAAAAAGGGATCGAAGAAGACCGACCCTGTCGGTGCAACAACCCATGCAAACTGACCGCTGCGCCGGGCAGCGCCAGTTTCGGCCAGGCGCAGCACAGCATGAGCAGCGCCAGGCAGCGCCAGAGCTTCGGCCAGTATGACTGAAGCGTGAGCAGGCCAATTCGGCCAGTAGCGGCTGATGCATGAGCAGCGCCGAGGCTTCGGCCAGGCACCGAGCCAGCGCCAGGCCGGCCAGGCGGCGACTGATGCGCCGAGCAGCGCCAGCGCTACCGCCCGTGCAAACGCGATCCGATTATCGCCATCCGGTCGTCGTCAACATCGTTCTCCGTCTTCTTGATTGCACACTGTTCATGCACAAAACAAAACAAAAAGAGAAAGAAAAGTAGAAAAAGAGGAAAAAGAGCGTCGTAAAATACTCGTGCATACCTCGTTGTTTGGGAGATGAGGCGGCGAGCGAGATGAAAAAAGAAAAACATGAGGGGTGGCCTAGGTCAAAAAGAATAGGAGGGTAGGGGTATTTATAACAACTCTAATGGGCCCAAACCAATTCTAATTAGAACTCTAATCAGCCCCTAATTAGGAGTCCTAAGGACCTTATCAGGATGTCAAAATAAGTGCCAAATCAGTCGTTTGATTGGCTCCTACCCCCTCAGCTATATTTGGAAAGATTAGAAGATTTATTCCATGAGAATAACACCTTGCGGATTGCATCGGCCTTGATCAGCGTTGCCCAATCCTACTCCAACTAGGATTACAGTATAAAGCTGTTTCCTAATTTGTCGAGTTCAGGAAGAATATTTTCACAAAAATATTCTTAGGATAACTTCGATTATCACGGATACATCGGCCAATCAGCGTTGCCCAATCCTACTCCAACTAGGATTACAGTATAAAGCTGTTTCCTAATTTGTCGAGAAGTTCAGAAAGAATATTTTCACAAAAATATTCTTAGGATAACTTTCGATATCGCGGATTGCATCGGCGTAATCAGCGTTCTTGCTCCTACTCCACTAGGATTACAGTATAAGCTGTTTCCTAATTTGTCGAGAAGTTCAGGAAGAATATTTTCACAAAAATATTCTTAGGATAACTTCGATTATGCGGATTGCATCGGCGTAATCAGCGTTGCCCAATCCTACTCAACTAAGGATTATGAGTATAAACTGTTTCCCAATTTAGCGAGAGGTTCTGGAGAATATTACCATGTTCTTAAGGATAACTTCGATAGTCTTCAATTTCCTCCGCTATAGGAAAAGTTGATGAATTACGGCGAGAACTTATAGGCCGAACAGCGTTCCACCTTGAAAGAATTCCCCCAATGTCGATTGCGATTCATCGTCGCCACCGAGGGCCTACCAATCAACAATTGGGAAGAATACCTCCTAGTAGATGAACACTTCAGCGAGTAATACAATAGCGGCGCCAACCAGCGCGTCGTCGACGGAAGGATTCACCGATCAATGGTTGGGATCCTTGAAGAATTCCCGATCAATGGAAGGATCTCGATGGTCAAATTGGGCGACAATCCACCGACCGCGAGTCAGCGACAAATGAACTCAATTATCTACTGTTCGAAATTCCAACAAGCGGTCAAGCAAAATGCGACACCGCAACACCCCGGATATCCTACAAAGCGGAGAACGAGAGAATTGGAGGAATCAAAAGCTGGAGCTAATCTCAAAAGAAATTTATTTACCGATTTTTGGTCAAGATCACACGGTCGGACAAAAATGCGATGCAAGTAATACCTTCAGCGATCCTGAAGCAGCGGAAAGGCTGGCGGTGGAGAGATCGAGCAAGGTCATTCACAAGTCCCATCGCCGATTGAAGGGTGAAGGGCTCATCATGTCAAAGCATCCCGACTCATCAAGAATGAGGCGAGGCGGCTTTGGAGAATATCTGTGGCGTTAGAAATTGCTTATTAGTACGAGCGAAACTTCGTGGCGGTGGGTTAACAACCAACAACCCATCGAGACAAGCGCCAGGCGATTAACTATATGCAAATGCGTAAGCGGGTCGCGAACACATGAAGTGGAGTGGCAAAGTGCGAGTCAGCGAGCTCACAGCGTTATGGAATGAATCAACGAGCGAAGCTTCAGCGATCGCGTTCGAATGTCAGCGGGATGGTTGAACATCGACCGTCGTCACTTAAGCGTTGGCGGGATGAAACCAATCAAGTGAACCAACACGCGGACTTAGAGCGGCGGCGACAAGATGAGCGAGCGTCCGAGAAAAGTCGAGAAAACCAAACCGAGAAGTCAAAGCGGCGTCCGGCGAAACGGACACCGTTTGAGTGTCCGACCAATGGCGGACACTATTGTGTCCGGCCAAGGCGGACACCATGTCGGCCAAGGCGGGACACCAATGTGTCCGTGTAGGCCATAAACCCCTTCTCCTATAAATAGGGGGTGTGCTCCGTTTCAGAGGGATTTTGGTGGATTTTTGAAGTTGGATCTTCGATATTCTTGAGAAAGCCCTCGCGAGATCCACGAGCGTCGGCGCTATAGTCACGAGCACGGCGAACGCGTCCAGATCTACAAACGCGAGGTAGCGCGAACTTCGGGTGACTCTGAGAATAGCGTGATTTCTCCTAGTAGATCTCACGCTCGGCGATCCTCTCGCCGTTGAGTGTGATCCCGAAGGTGATCCTCTCCTTGAGTCGCGATCCCTTCGGTAGCCGTTTCCCTCGTGAAGCGAGCCCACGCCTAGTTCGAGCAGGGTTTCCACGGATCACGATTGCGGTAGTCCGCGGACGAACAAAAGTCCCGACGCAGGCAAAGAATCCCATAGCGAGGATCCGTAAAATAGAGATCCTCGTGTTTGTTCACAAAAGGAAAAAGTTGTAATTTTGTTTTCATTGTAAGCCTAAAATAAAGGCATTTCTTTGTTTGAAATTTTGTTGTAGGCCACGAAGGCGTAAACAAGTTCAAACAAGCAATGAATAACAAGTCTACTCCATGAACAACGTATTAGCGGATGAGGGTACCGGGTAACGGAATGAAAAATAACAATTAACTTCATTTGTAAGCGTTCTTTAAGAAAGATATGAGGGTAGAAAGTAAAATTTTATAAAAATGTTAGTGGTTTGTTAAACTTCAAATTGTATTTGGCTCTATCATACGTATAATAACGGCTCAAATGTAATTATGAAACCATTTTTTCCCTTTCCTTTGTTAGTTAGAACTTTCAAGTATGATAAACCTATGTTTGGGAGTTCATTAGGGGAAAGAAAAGGAAAGCTAAATTAGGGAAAGAAAAGATTAGGAAGGAGAACAAATATTATCTTATTTGGGAGTTGATGAGATTGAGGCGAAACTTATGAATAGTTTGGATGGAGAAGAGGGTAGGGGGAGGGATGATTCAACTAAACACAAGGGAAGGGGAAGCGAGGGAAGGGAGTGTGATGGCTAGACAATTGGGGAATGGAGAGGTGATAGAAATTAATTATGCTTGTTGAGTAGAAAGCAGGAAGGGAATGGAATAATTCATTTAAAATCCAGCCCCTCCTTCAATCCATCCCACTTTAGGGCAGATTCTGAAAATAAGAAAATTTGCATCTTTTTATCCCTCCCAATTCTTTTCCTCACTTGCTAAAAATAAATATAAACAAACACAATTTTAGCATGGTTAGCATTGTATCGGCCCCATCTCCTCCCGTCCCATCTTTAAAAATGCTATCCAAACCAAGATTAAAGAATTGGGGGGCCTAATACCAATTTCAATAAGTAAGGGTGTAAGTTAAAATCTTAAAAAATGAAAGATTGAAAAGGGTTTATAGGCAAAAATCTTTGAAGCGATTCTGATC
This sequence comes from Asparagus setaceus, assembly GCA_012295165.1. Lineage (NCBI taxonomy): Eukaryota > Viridiplantae > Streptophyta > Magnoliopsida > Asparagales > Asparagaceae > Asparagus > Asparagus setaceus. The sequence goes on along the minus strand of WHSE01000370.1, from coordinate 2,193 downwards.
AAACCCTAAACCCTACACCCAACCCTGCTTGTTCATCGTTCTCTTCTCTTTGTTAAAATCTTAACTAGGGTTAGGGTTTTCGATTTCTCCACTTCAATGGAGATCTTGGGATTAGAAGGCGAGCTCTCCTCGGGCTACAAGCTTCGCTCCTTAGTGTGGGACCAATGTGCGTCGTCAGAGAATCCCTCTTCTCTTCTTAGCCGATCAGGTCTCCAAAGCTCTCTAGGGAGTACGATCCTTGTCTCTTTGGGTTCAATCTCTAAACTAAACCTTTTAAAAATTTGGTCCATTTTTCTTCTGATTAAGCTGGAGGAGTAGAGGTTGCCTCCCGTTCCGTCGATGTGGCTGCAATTGTGGAAATTCAGCGAAAAGATCCCTTCTTCAAGTACAAATCGATAACTTGTAATTAAATTTTGTATATATATGATATAAAAGTGAGGTATTTAGTTGAAAAAAGGAAATTTAGATTGAGTAAGGCATTTTATTTTTAGCATTGTTTGATCCGTTTAGTAGTAGAAAGGACTTTTAAATTTGTTATTTTATAAACGGACTTTGAATGTTATGTTGTGTTTAATTGTGTGAGAAGGGATTCCTAGTGATGCTCTGAATTTGGAGGAGTTGTTAGCGATGTTGTACTCTATGGTGATAATGAGGTGTTTTGCAATTTACACTGTAGAAACTTATAAATTAATTTTTATTTTTATAGTGAATTGATGATATATATATTTATTTTTACGTGGATTTAGTTATTGTAGTATTTGAAGATTGACACTACTTGGAGATTATTTTTGATCTAGTCATTATATGGTTTATTTTGTGTTATTCTCATTCTTTTGGAATTATTTTGGTTATTGGATTTTGGTTTGTACGCGGCTAAACTACAGAATAAATCATTTATCTTGTACATGGCATATGTCTTGACTGTTGATGGTGACATAACTGAGCTTATTGTGTTTTTCTCATCTTAATAATAATGCCTAAGGAGGTCGGTGTCCGCTTCAATCGGCTTATTATGCATTATTGACCTACAACCTAATAGCTTGAGCACCAAGTTTCTAGATACATTTGGTTTAATTTTGCAAAGAACAACCGCCACCTCCATTTGTCTCCACATTTCAATCTGCAAGAGGAATTATGAGCCCGTCTGATGAGTTTTTAAGGCTTGGGTTTGTGTAGTGAGGAATTAGTGATTTGTGGGCTAAGGAAAGGGTGATAAAATCCCTCACCTTATCTTGATTAATAGGTTTTGCCCTTAAAAATATTTTCAAGTGAGTGTCAAATCAAGATGCTCAAATCACTTTGGTGAATTCCTACTATTATATGCAATGCAATCCTAGAAATTAAAAGCAACTATAAAAGATGCAAAATATAAATCTTCTTATTTTTTTAATTAAGGTTAGCAATCAAACAAATGTGAGAAAGAGAGCTTTGTTTGAATTTATTATCTTGTTAATAAATGTCAAAGTGAAGGATGAATTTTGTTATGGTCGACAAAAATAAAAAAATATTTTATATTTTTTAAATTCTAATTGTCTCTAATTGTGAGAAACTAACTAAAGGTGTAATTGAAAATACTAGAAAGAAGAGTTACCCACCTAAAAGCATTCTAGCCTTCTTGAAGGCAATTCTTCAATCTTCAATCTTCAATCCTTGATCTTCAAGCTTCAAAGTAGTTCCACACTTAAACACACAAATTAAAGAACCAAAATAGAAAAATTCAAATACAAGCACCATTTCCCAAGAACGGCCAAAAACTTGATAGGTAAATAATGTGAACCTAAAGTTATAAGTATACAACCATCAAGTTATAGTATAAAAAGTTATCGATCCACTAGGAAGGTGTTTGTAGGAGTAAATCAAATTTCTGTTCTTATGTTGTGTGTGTGACAATTAGAGGAAAACATGATGAAATTGGCTATGGAGAGATTAGAGAGTGTGGAGGTGATGGAATGTAAATAAAAACAAAATGAAAATGAAAAGGAAGAGATTAAGAGTGTGGAAGTGAATATGTGCGAATAAATCAAAACAAGATTGAGAGAGAGTGAGTAAAGGAAAATAAAATCAAAACAAGATTGAGAGAGTGAGAAGTAAAGGAAAAGAAAATCAAGAAAATAAAATCAAGAATAAAGATGAAAATCAAGAACGAAAGATGGAAGATTCAATTAAAGATATGAGGAATCTAGAATTGAATCC
>WHSE01000046.1:0-87221 GCA_012295165.1 Asparagus setaceus | reverse complement strand
AGAGCTTAGGCTTTGATGGTCTTCCTTGGTTCGAATCAGTACATCATATTCACCGAGTTTGACTAACTAAGTGATCATCCTCCTTGCAGTGGTTGGGCTGCCAGTACTTTCTTCAAAGGCGTTTGTCCAAGACAATGATGGAGGCGCTTGGAAGTATGGGCGAGTCTCGTACATGATAATGAGGAGGAAGGAAGCTCGATGAGGGGTAGTTGAGCTCACCGCCTTTAAGATCCGGGTCGACATAATACAATCGCTTCGATGTTGTCCTCCTCTAGAACCAAGACGAACTAATGGCTTTATGAGACACAACCATATAGAGGAATAAGGTTTCTCCCGCTATGGGTTGGCTCAAGAAATGCTTGGTACTCAAGTATGCTTTGAGGTCTTTGAAGGCCTCACTGCACTCTGGTCGTTCACTCATGCTCTTCTTCGGTCTTTGCTTCCTCTTAGGGTGTTGAAGAATGGGAGACTCCTTTCGCCGACTTGAAAGGAAGCGCCCAATGCCTTATCTTCCCATTCGTGCTCGCACATCTCTCATAGTGTGGGTTCTGCAACCGCTTCTATGGCCGCTATCTTCTGGGTTGATCTCAATGCCTCTCTGTGATCATCGAGCATCACGATAAGTTCACCAATCAAAGGATGAATCCTCAATATCCTCCCGGGGTTTAGTCTTATGCCAAGCCATGCGGTGGAGATTTCAGCGATTCAAAGCTAAGTCTCAGGAATTGGATGAGCGATTCGGCTGACAACTCCAGTGATCGAGCTAAAATAGAAAATTCATTCATCGGCCATTGAGTCAAGATTTGACGGCGGTCAGGACAATAAATCAGCGACGGCACTTTTAGTTATCCTACAAAGCGGATAGTCAGAAAGAATCGGAGAGATCAAGATTTGAAGCCGTTTTGGTCTATTACGCAGAGCTAAAGGTGCGGGCCTATCACATCAAAGTATTTGACTTCTTCTATAAAAGAAGCGGGCCGAAACACTTTGGAGGTATCTGTAAGCGTTGAAAATTGCCTATAAGTCCCGCGTGCTTCTCGTGATAGCGAGAATGTCGACAAGTCATCCAGATGAAGTAATGGCAAACCGTTGCGTGACACAACAAGTGACGCCGCGCAGCTCTCCTCAAGGCGCCCTCTGCGAGTTTTGGCGGTCAGCTAGCAGGTTAGCGAGAGGTCAAGAGGCGGCGGCCCTCTTGAGTCAGCGGCGCCACAGGCCACGAAAAGAGCTCTCTCGCTACGGTAGTCCGGTGATTTGAACCTTGGTGAACTGATGCACCATGAGTGCGAGTGGGATAAACCCAACTTTGAAGCCTCAAATTAAGCTCGGAAAACCAGCGAGAGAGAAGCAGCGCGGCCTTCGGTCAAAACCGAGACACCGAGAGGTGTCTCCGGCCGAACACCCGGAGTGTCTGCCCGGCGGAACCTGAATCTCGCCGGCGAACACCGAAGTGTCTCGCTCGTAGAGACACCGAGGTGTCGCTGGCAGAACACCGGAGGTGTCGCTTCGGTAAGAGCACCGAGTCTCGGCTTTGGCCCAGAACACAAGGCGAATGGACTTTTGCCCGATTTCGCATCATTGCTTGCACCTATAAATGGCGGCTAGGGTTTCATTTTGGAGAATTCGAGGAAAAATAAAAAAGGAGACTCTGCGAACTCTTGTGTGTGCCAAGGGTTAGAGAATTTCCAAGGGAGAGGAGATCAAGATCTAGACTTCTGCGGGAGGTGAGATCGAGAGATCCAAAGTTTTAGGATCGGATCTACAACAACAAACCATCCTTTGGATCAAGCAGCCTTGATGAAGAAAATGCTTGAGGTTCGGTTGGCGATCTCGTTTACTCGTTGATTAGTTCCTTGGCGAATTAATCTCCGTATTTGTTTAGATCTCGAATCGATCGATCTAAATTCCCGTAAAAAGGAGGATTTTTAGATCTAGATCGAATCGAGATCTCGTTTGATCAACACTTGGGAAAGGAATGTAGCGGTGGTCCACGGAACACATCCACGCGGGCAAAGAATCCCATAGCGAGGATCCGATAGCGGATCCAGCGTTTGTTCCTAAGGAGGAAAGTTGTAATTTTTATCCTTTTTCATTGTAAAAGCCTTATAAAAGGTGATTTTTATTTGAAACTCATTTGTAATCCCATCAAGGTAGAATGATTTCACCGATGAAAAGATAATGACTTTTCGGGAACAAGCAATTCGACATGTCACGGCAACTCACATATTCACTCATATTACTAAGAAACATGAGGCCCGTCTAATGCATTCTCCTATCAAATTTCTAGAACGAACATTTTTCGCCATCCAATGTCAGCAGTCGAAGGCTTCGTAATCCACACATCTTTCAGCTTCTGCTTTTCACTTCAAATTCATATCATTCTTTATTAACAGTCTGGACAGGAGTGCCCTTTTACTAAAAGAGTGGACTTCAATTTTGAATCTTCACACTTTATCTAGTCAATCATATAAGGCAAAGATTCAGTTAATCTTCCACTAACAATGCCAAAGTCTGACTTTAAGTATTATTTACATTCCAAGACAGCAGAGAATGGTGAAACAGGAAGGGAAGCTATGGAGAAGGTGAGCTTGAGTGGTAAGAAGCCCTGGACGGCACTTCAGATGTAAGCAAAGATGGAGGAGCGAAGGTCATTACCATTGAATTCGGGCTCTTGAAGTCTGCTTGTAAGTGCCTTGAGTCTGAGGTCAGTGTTTCTTCATTAACCATTCCAACATCATTTCCTCTGTTATGAGACTTTTTAGTATGCATGCTGAAATACTTACCACATTTGATTACATCGGCATGTGTTTCCGTTTAACTACTGCATAGTACATATGTAGGGCAGGTCATGCTTACCAGAAGATTTCAACGGATATTAATCATGTATGCTATATTAGCTAGAATCACTTCATTTGGATACTCTATCTGGCATTTATTTGCACCAGTACTATTTTTAATCTTCTTTTTCACGTAGATTCTTCTAACTGTTGTAGACAAAAGCTCTTTTAATGTATAGAATATAACAACTGGCAATAGTTATTATGTCTAAGACTACTTTAAAGTGAGTTACATAATAATACCAAAGTATAACCCTAATTAGACAATAATGTCCATCTCGAGCCCCAAACTAGACATAAATAATTTTATGAATAGAGTACGTATGAACTTTGGGCAACCTTACTAGCTTCATCAACTTCACACATTAACAATCTGAATGCATACATCAAAATCCTCATGGCCTCATTTATATACAAATCTGTTGGATCCTCCATGAACTGATTACATGACTATAAAACAATCGAGATAGTCATATGTAAACATATTACGATAAACTCTAAAATACCACGGTCGCTACACCAAAATTGATGTATTGATGGGCCTTTAACTTCGGAGGCATGTTAGAATATAAAATTATAACCCTTAGCAGCTCACTTTCGCCATAAATTTAGAGTTATTCTTACCCCACTTGTAACCGTCCTTTGTTCTCGGGAAAAGTTGGGATGATTGTCATGCTTGAATCCGTTACAAACCGATTAAACACAACGAAATTCAGGAAAAAGATTGCCTTTTATAAGGCTTACAATGAAAATCAAAAGAATTACAACTTTAACCTAAACAAACCGAGGATCTCTATTTTTCACGGGGTCCCAAAGCTTTAGCGTGGGTTCTTTGCTATCAGGGATGTATTAGTGGACCACTTGGCGATTCCTTTCCCGTCGAATGAGATGGATGCGGATCTAGATCTAAAATCCCTCCTTTTTAAATTCTTAGATCGGATCACGAGATCTAAGCGAATCACGGAGATTAATTAGCCAAGGAACTAATCAGCGTAGTGAGCGAGATCGGCCAAGAACTTCGTTACTCTTCTTGGATCAAGGCCAAGCTTGATCCAAGGATGGTTCTTGTTGTAGATCTGGATCACGAAAACTTTGGATCTCGGTCATAAATCTCCCGTGCAAGTCTAGATCTTGATCTCCTCTCCCTTGGAAATTCTCTAACTCTAGGCACACACAAGAGTTGGTGGCTATCTCCTGTTTTTATCTGCCCACCTCTGAAAATGAAACCTAGCCGTCACATTTATAGATCACGGCAGGCGGATGCGGTGGCTGGGCAAAAGCCCATTGACCTTGGTGTCTGCGGTAGAGACACTTCTGGGTGTCTCGGCCGAACACTATGGAGTGTCTGCTCAGCGAGACACAGCTGGAATGTCAGGCGAGACACCTCTGGAATGTCTCGGTGAGCGAGACACCCTGGAGTGTCGCTTAGGCGAGACACCTCTGAATGTCTCGCTTCGGCGAGACACCTCTGAAGTAATCTCGGCGGCGAGACACCTCTGGAGGTGTCTCGCTCGGGCGAGGCGCCTTTAGATGTCGCTTCGGGAGAGACACCTCTGGTGTCGGTTTTGACCGGCGTTGCGTGGCTTCTCTCTGGCGGTTTTAGAGCTTAATTTGAGGCTTCAAAGTTGGGTTTATCCTTCACTACTCATCATGGCATCAGTTCACCAAGGTTCGAATCGGTGGCAGCTTCGAAGGAGAGCTCTTTTCAAAAATTTCGAGTATTGCCGGACCATAAAGGGAGCGCCCATTGACCCCGCCCTTCTTGGCTAAGCGGGACGCTTCTGCGTGAGGCGTCTTGAGAGGCGTTTGCTGCGCGTTCACTTGTTGTGCGTCAGCGATTTGCCATTACTTCATCGGATGACTTGTCGATTATTCGTCATCACGAGCTACGTTCGAGGACTTATAGGCAATTTTCAACACCTCTGAATACCCCTCCAAAGCGTTTTGGGCTCTAAAGAAGCCAGAGAAATACTTTGGAGATGTGGCAAACCTTTCGGTGTAATAGGACCAGGCGGCTTCAAATCTTGATCTCTCCGATTCTTTCAGACTATCCGGTGCTTTGTAGGATAACTAAGTGTGCTTCATTTATTGTCGACGTATGAAATCTTGGCTTCGATGGCGATGAATGAATTTTCTTATTTTTAGCTCGTATTTGTGGTTGTCGTCGGCTGTTCATCAATTAGTGAGACTTAGCTTTGAATCGGTGAAATCTCCAGCTGCATGGCTTGGCATAGACTAAACCCGATGGGAGGATATTGAGGATTCATCCTTTGATTGGTGAACTCTTCTGCGATGCTGCGTTGCGGGACGACCCAGCGGGAGATTTTCTCGAGATGTGGCCGTTGTCGGCATCAAAATTTTCTCTGAATTCAACCTCCAATTGGCAATTTTTCATCTGCAGCGGTGTCGGCGTCGTAATTGAACCGGTGGAACAAATTGGGGTTGTCGAGTTATCCTTAAGAATATAAAACTATTCTCGGGAACTTCGAGAAATGGAAATAGTTTAACTTCGTATACCTAGTTGGAGTATCGCGATGGGAGAATCCTACTCCTTGTTGGAATAAATAGGTTATCCTCGAGCTTTCCAATAAATTAGGAGCAGTTTATACTCATGTTCCTTATGTATTGGGGGGTTCGACCATCATGGGGATTCTTGATCCGTGGAGAGGAACCCTTCATGAGTTGCATTCATTGTCTGCCTTAAGTTGATCCGTTGGTCAGTGGTTGGAGCTAGGTGACCATGAAGTAACGGTTCCTTGTTCAAACTTCTGAGAACAACTTGGAAGGCTGACAGTAACCTCTTTCCTTGAAGATCAATATCGCTTGAGGAGATCAATGCTCACTTGTATACTATTAGTGCCTCGTGGGAGTTTTTCGGGGACGCATTTAAAGCTCCTGAGGAGGTGCCTACCTGATAGGGCTCCGTCGCGAAATGAAAGCGTTGCATAGCTGTGACCTATACTCGAGGGAAGATCACCGCCACACAATGAGCCATCCCGTTATTTCCATCTCTAGGGACATATCCCTTGGTGCAATGAGTAATCTCTATGATAGCCCACTGAAACACTTGAGTCTCCATCCCGTTGGGGGACTAGTCTTGTTATCTAGTTCATCCTCAATTTGGCGGTCTTGATAATTCTTTTCTATTGGTAAGATGTTCCTCCAAAGCTAGGTATGGCGGTGGTTACTAAGCCAAGGGCAACTGGCTCGATGGCCGGCGGTAGTTCCATTGTTGTTGTGACTTGCGATCTGTCATTTTCATTGTCGGCATTCATGATTTCAAACCCTCGACCTCAGCGGATTTTTGCCTTTACCGTTACGCGTTTGAACCGGTTATCGGAATCTGGACCATGTGGCGTTCAAAGAATGAAACTCTTTTAGACTTGGTGCTATGACTTTGAATACATAGACTTTGTCACTTTTCGCGGTAAAGACTAGCGGCCCGCTTTAGGGTTATTAACCCGACCTTCAGCGATTTGATTGGCCCACCGTCACGAATGGGGCTGGCATGCGGATTATCTGGATCCGTTCGCGCATGACGTTGTGCTAAAGAATGAGACTCTCTTAGACTTAATGCTTCATGTTGAATCGTGACTTCGTGCTCTGCGGGCGAGACCACGGGCAGCGTGGTGGCGTTAGCTTCATCCTTACTAAATACCCGAGAATCAAGCTACAGGTGTCTTCTTCAATCGGAAAAAACTAAGCCGGCAGCGTCGAGGCGTTGGCTTTATCCTTCTTAGGCTTCGGGATAAAATGCCCCAAGATGAATCTTGGTGTCTTCTTTGTCAGGAGAATGGTGAAGCAGGATCGGCGGTGAATGGAATTGATTGTGGGAAAGGAAGAATTTTATATTCTGTTTCCGATGTGGGAGGAAGGATTTTATATCTGTCTCCAAGTCTTGGAAAGAAAAATTTTATATTCCATTTCGGGTCTCCTTTTATGCAGGTAGAGCGAACCCCAAGTGAACATGAAAAGAAGGATTTTATATCCTGTTTCTTAGTCTTGGAGAGGAAAATTTTATATTCTATCTCCGGGAAGATGGAGGGAAGGATTTTCCATCTCCAAGTCTTTGGAAAGAAAGAATTTTATATTCTATTTCGGGTCTCCTTTTAATGCAGGTTGAGGCGAACCAGTGAACATAAGAAAAGAAGGATTTTATATCCTGTTTCTTAGTCTTGGAGGAAGAATTTTATATTCTATCTGGGAAGATGGAGAGGAAGGATTTTATATCCTATCTCCAAGAAAAGGAAACTAAAAGTGGGATCTCCTTCGAGAATCTCTTAAGGTGAAACTAGAGTGGGATCTCCACTCAGTCCGAGATACAGTGGTTTTCACTTTTATAGGATTATACGATGCGAAGGTCTGGTTTATCGAGAGTGTTCCAATTTTAGTACTACCGCCATGGGAGCGTGTTGAAATAAAGCGACTTTCCGTTCAGAAGTGATCTCAGTAAAGTGGACCTCTTGTTCATTGAAAGGAATCAAGAGATAGAGGATCAAAAATTTTGAACCCTTGCTTATTGAAAGAAGAGGAAGAAAATTTCTTGTGGAGGGACGAGAAAATCTGTGGACCACCGTCAATGAGTTTGTCGGTGGAAGTGCGGAGGAGGATTAGGGTTTTCTGGAAAGTATTTCGAAGAACTTCCCTCAAAGCGGGTTATCTGAAAGTACTAGGATAGTACTTCTTCGGGAACTTCCCATTGATCGGCATTAAGCGCTGCGGGCTCCGTCCGAAATGAAAAAGGTGCATGGTGCTGTGACCCTATACTCTCGGGGGAGATCGATGAATCCGACCACATAGGAGTAATGATTGACCCTTGTGTACATCGATTGACTCCATGCATCTAGGTTGACATATCCCATTTCTTGGTGCAATGAGGTGGCTCTCTATGATAGCCCACCTGGAAACACTTGAGTCTCCATCCCGTTTAATTGGGGGACTAGTCTTGTTATCTAGTTCATCCTCAATTTGGCGGTCTTGATGAATTCTTTTCTATTGGTAAGATGTTCCTCCAAAGCTAGGTATAGCGGTGGTTACTACGCAAAGGGCTGTAGAGGACCAGCTGGGAAGTCGGTCTCGCCGGCGGTAGTTCCATTGTTGTTGTGACTTGCGATCTCATTTTCATTGTCCACGGCATTCATAGGATTCTTGGCAAACCCCGGCAGCCAGTTTGATTTGCCTTTACCGATTCCGTTTGAGCAGGGCTAGCATGCGGATTATCGAATCTCGTTCGCATGTGGCGTTGTGCTAAAGAATGAAACTCTTTTAGACTTGGTGCTATGACTTTGAATACATAGACTTTGTCACTTTTCGCGGGTAAAAGTAGCGGCGTGTTGGCGGTGACTTTGGGGTTATTAGCCAACCCCGACCTTCAGCGGTTTGATTGGCCTTCCAGATCACCGTTTGAATCCGGGCTGCATGCGGATTATGGATCCGTTCCGCACATGACGTTGTGCTAAAGAATGAGACTCTCTTAGACTTAATGCTACGATGTTGAATCGTAGGCCATTACTCTTTACGGGCAAGAGACCACGACAGCAGCGTGGTAGCGTTAGCTTCATCCTTCTTAGGCGGGATAAAATACGAGAATCAAGCTACGGTGTCTTCTTCAATCGGAAAAAGACTAAACCGACAGCGGCGTGGCGTTGGCTTTATCCTTCTTAGGCTTGGGATAAAATGCCCCAATGAATCTTGGTGTCTTCTTTGTCCAGGAGAATGGCGAACGGATCAGGCGGTGAATGGAATTGATTGTGGGAAAGGAAGAAATTTATATTCGTTTCCGATGTCGGAAGGAAGGATTTTATATCCACGTCTCCAAGTCTTTGGAAAGAAAGAATTTTATATTCCATTTCGGGTCTCCTTTTATGCAGGTAGAGGCGAACCCCAAGTGAACATAAGAAAAGAAGGATTTTATATCCTGTTTCTTAGTCTTGGAGAGGAAAATTTTATATTCTATCTCGGAAGATGGAGAGGAAGGATTTTATATCTGTCTCCAAGTCTTGGAAAGAAAAATTTTATATTCCATTTCGGGTCTCCTTTTATGCAGGTAGAGCGAACCCCAAGTGAACATGAAAAGAAGGATTTTATATCCTGTTTCTTAGTCTTGGAGAGGAAAATTTTATATTCTATCTCCGGGAAGATGGAGGGAAGGATTTTCCATCTCCAAGTCTTTGGAAAGAAAGAATTTTATATTCTATTTCGGGTCTCCTTTTAATGCAGGTTGAGGCGAACCAGTGAACATAAGAAAAGAAGGATTTTATATCCTGTTTCTTAGTCTTGGAGGAAGAATTTTATATTCTATCTGGGAAGATGGAGAGGAAGGATTTTATATCCTATCTCCAAGAAAAGGAAACTAAAGTGGGATCTCCTTCGAGAATCTCTTAAGGTGAAACTAGAGTGGGATCTCCACTCAGTCCGAGATACAGTGGTTTTCACTTTTATAGGATTAGCCACGATCTGGTCTGGATCGAGGTGTTCCAATTTTAGTACTACCATGCATGGGGGCGTGGAAATAGAAGCGATGGAGGCTTTACGTTCATGAAGTCTCCGGTGAAAGTGGACCTCTTGTTCATTGAAAGGAATCAAGGGGATTTTGATAGAGAGGATCAAAAATTTTGTGGACCTTGCTTATTGAAAAGGGGGAAATTTCTATGGTGGAGGGACGAGAAAATTTGTGGACCCACCGTCAATGAGTTTGATCGGTGGGGAATGCGGAGGAAAGGATTAGGGTTTTCTCCGGAAAGTATTTCAGAAGAACTTCCCTCAAAGCGGGTTATCTGAAAGTACTAAGGATAGTACTTCTTAGGGAACTTCCCATGTCGGCATTAATTGCCTATCGCCTTCACGGGTGATAAGGCGATATCGCCATTGGAATAGACCGTTTCAATCTGGCGGCCCTTCCACTTGGGTTCAAACTTACCCTTCCTCTTGGAATCGAGAATTATCGATTCGTCGGCGGCGGGACCAAGTCTCCCTCCTTGAAGCTCCTTTGTGGGACTTTCTTGTTAAAGGCCACGGACATTCTTGGGTAAAACTCAGTAATGTTGATGAGCTTCCAGCTTTTCATCTAGCATCTCGAGGTCTTCGGCTTTGATGTAGCTCCTCTGTTGTCATCTCGGTTCGCGCAATCGCGGAGGGATGGAATGAACTTCAAGAGCAGGCTGCTTCACCGTATACCCGAGGCAGAGCGCTTGCCGATCGGATCGCGAATCGATCGTGCGATCGCCCGAGAGTGCTTCTCGAGTTTATCATCCCGATGCGTTTGTTATTTTTACGGCTTCTTGAGTTTTAATGATTCGTTTGTTGAAGCCTCCATAATCCGTTCTGCGGCGAACATGCGATTGAGCGTCTGGATCAATTTCATAAAACGAATAGAAGGCATTGCTAATGGCGGGGACCGTTATCATGCGATCATGCTATTTTGCCGTGTCGATGATGCGTGGTGCTTGATGAACCGAATTACACGGCTTTGTACCTGAGTGGCGACCCGATGGCGAAGATAAACTTTCGTCACCTTTGGCCGGCGAAGGAAAGATTGGGCCTACCACATCCATGCCCCATGTCTCGAATGGCAAGATGTGGGCCGGTTGAAGTTGCTCGGAGGAGGTTGATGCGGGTAGTTTCGTGTATTTTGCAGCGTGACATTCAGAGCATATGCGATCGCATCATTGACCATAGTAGGCGGTAGTACCCCATCCTCGATCGATCATAGAGCTTAGGACTGGTAGTGCGCCGCATTCTCCTCCGTGTGCTTCTTGGAGAACTTCCCTGCTCTTTGTTTTGAAGCGTGGTGTAGCCGTTATACCAGCGATGGCGGTTTCCGTATTAAGAAACTTTGGCTCCGATGGTGATTCACTTCCTTCATATCTTACGGCGGATGCCGTGCAAGCGTAGTCAATAATAGAGGCGCCTCTGGGGCTCCAAGTCCGACTTGGCATACACTTCGCTTAGTGACTACCCTTTAGTCATTTTGCGTCTCATAAATAGGAATGAATGCTGGTGGGTCCTCACGTGACCATTTGCTCGATCGGGGCGCCAAAGTAACGCTATCGCGCCCATTGCATCACACTGCGGAAATGTTCGATGAAGAATCCTTCAAGCGAGTCAGCTAACTCGACGACGATGGTATGGGATTAAATCGGGTTCACGACCTCATAGTCCCCGTGAGTCTGACGACAATGGAATCCCGAATCCCGAACTTCGCACTCTACCCCATAACTGGCGGCTTCAGAAATTGACCGAGGCGTTGTTACTACCAACGACATTGTTAGGCAGAACCTTCATTAAGCCGAACGACATGCTGAAATCAACTTTTCGATCGGTAACGGCTTGCAGGGCGCTCCATGAGAATTTTAATGATCGTTTGTTGAAGGCCTCAGCCAATCCGTTTCTGTGAGTTATGCCTTGATTGAGAGCGTCACGGATCTTAATTTCATAAAACCGAATGAAGGCATTGCTAATGGTAGGGGACCGTTATCATATACGATCCGCCTTGGTACACCGATGTCGATAGATGGCGTGGTGCTTGATGAACCGAATTACATTGCGGCTTTACCTCTTTGAGGGATCGCCTCCCCGGAGAAGTGTCGGTGATCGCCGGGATAAACCGATCACCTTTGGCCGTGAGGAAGGTGGAGCTACCACATCCATGCCCCATGTCCGAATGGCCAAGATGTTGGCGGCAATGAAGTTGCTCCGGAGGTTGATGCGAGTAGTTGCGTGTATTTGCCAGCGTGACATTTCGAGCATATGCGATCGCATCATTGACCATAGTAGGCCCGTGGTACCCCATCCTCGATCCAGATCATAGAGCTTAGGACACGGCTGATGCGCCGCGCATTCTCCTCAGTGTGCTTCTTGGAGAACTTCCTCCCTCTTTGTTTGAAAGGCGCGAGGTATAAACCGTTATACCGGCCGATGAAGCGTCGGGTTTCCGTATTGTAGAAGAACTTTGGCGCTCTTGACCGGACTGATTCCGCGCTCCTTCATATCTTACGGCGGATGCGTGCAGGCGTAGTCAATAATAGAGCGCCAATCTCGGGGCTCAAGTCCGACTTGGGTTGCATACACTTCCTTAGTGACTACCCTTTAGTCATTTTCGTCTGTCATAAATAGGAATGAATGCGGGTGGGTCCTCAAGTGACCATTTCTTTCGATCTCGGAGGTTAGCGCCAAAGAACTTGCAATGCCGCGGTGCATGCATGCGCATTCTGGTAGCGGAATGTACTCGATGAAGAATCCTAAGCGAGTCCGTTAACTCGATAAACGGCGATGGTATGGGATTAAATCACGGGTTCGACCTCATAGTCCCGTGAGTCTGTTTGACAATGAGTTGGGAATCCCGAAACTCAGATACTCTACCCCAGCTCTTTAAAGCTAAGTCCAATGAGGGCGCGTTGTACTGCGACATTGTTAGAAGCGGGGAGCTCGGTCGATGAATAAGCGAGGCATGACATGCTTCCACAGGAAACTAAGACTACGACTCGTGGAGATCTTAAGGCTATCGAGGCGCTTCGCCGTTGGTAGCTTCAGGGCGCTCCATCAAAATATAAATGCCACATTTGGTGCGGTTGTGTTAACCTCGTGGGTCTCATCCGGTAAATCATCAAATAGTTCAGCCGTATCCTTTGTTGGGTTGGCTGCCAAGAATCATGAGATGGCTTGTCCCTTAATTGACTTCTGGCGCGAAGTGCAAGTCATCTTGGGACAAAAGTAAAACCCATTTCGCCGGCGCCAATTCATAGAAGGCTGCGTCATGAACACCGAGCGGGATTTACGTTAGAAATGGCGTAGATCGTTTGCCCAACTAAGTAGTGTCGCATTTTGAATCGCCAAAGAGTAGCGAGACACTCTTTCTCCGGTCATTGGGTAGCGAGATTCCGCACCCACAAGGTTCGGCTTAGATAATAAACCTTTTGCTTTCATGACCGTGATGCGTCGTCTTCTTAAAGTAAAGCACTCAGCGAATGGTTCGCGCTTTGATATAAATCAAAGCGGTTTACGGACTTGGTTACTGCTTGATACGGGAGGATTAAGTCGGATATGTTTTGATATCTTGAATGCCCGGCTGACGTCATCGGACAAAGGACACCCTTTTGTTAGAAGAGAATGGTGACATTTCAGGAGAGGTTGGAAATGGCTCGGATGTCATGTCGCCCTTGTAGTCCTCGAGTTCCCTTAGATTCTTTGGGGTTGCAATTCATTGATTGCCTTTATTTTGTCGGGGTGTGTGGATACCTTTGTTGGTAACAACAAACCCGAGAATTTGCTGGACATTCGAGGAAAGACTTGGTGGGGTTCATCTTTAATTGATGAGCTGCGCATGAGGTCGAATACCGTCCTCAAGTCACGGATATGGTTATCTGTCACGACTTTTCTGGCGAGTCATCGGCGTAACATGACCGTCTTCGAAGATGATCTGAAAGATCTTTGTCATTATTGAAGTGGCGTAAGCATTCTTCAGTCCGAATAGCGTAGCGAAGATGCCTAGAGAGGAGTTGACGCGCCGTGTGCTGCGTCGTCGGATGCATCTTGATTTGGTTGTAACGAGAACCCATCCATGAAGGACATTCGCTCAAATCCACATGTATTATCGGCGATCACATCGGTGATTGGAAGTGGAAGTCGTCTTTTGAGCAGCGGCATTCAGATCTGTAGTCGGCATAAATTCGATGTCGTCGTTCTTTTTAGCAGGAACATATTAGCCACCCAATCCGGATGTTGAACCTCCGGGATAAAACGAGCTATGAGCTTCTTTACTTCGCAACAATTGCCTCCATAATCTGTGGACGAAACCGTCTGTTCTTTGTTTGTGAGTTTGGCATCCACTTTAATGTGGCGGTGCATTGCCACATGGGAATCGAGCCACAGCATGTCCTCGTAGCTCGGAGGCGAAACATCGATATACTCTCGACAAGGTGATCAACCTTTTCTTTTCCTCTGGGGAAGGCGTACTAATATTTATAAGTTTAGGGTGTGCTTCATTACCCATGTTGATCTGGACTACCTCGTCTTGTTCGGGCTCCCTGCCGGTCCCCATCTGCATGTTGGTGATGGACCCATGGGTCTTCCCATGTTGGCAATTCTTACGTCTTCTTCGGTGTAGTGGGGTCCAAGCCATGTTGGACATCAACCCACGAACATCTTGCCGATCTGCGTCGAGTCGAGGCGTGAATCGGATGAATTTCGTCGTCTAGGTTGGGTGGTTGGTTATTGATCAACCAACAACACTCATCTTAAAGAGGATCGTATCCCAATCCCTTTTATCAAGTAATAATTATCGGGCTTTCCTTCCGGTACATATCGACCTTGGGTGGAACGAGAGATCCCGCCCAAATAAAGTCCTTCTCGGCATGAAAGTCGTACCCCCACTTCTTCATGAGGTGCTGCTTCGGGCTATATTTGGAAAGATGAAGTTTGGGTTTATCTTCGCCGGAACCCGGGGAAGTAGTTGGGCGTGGGAGTCAACTCCCCTCTACCGTAGACTAAGTCCTTCTTGCGGCCTCCCTTCCCTTGGACGGCGAAAGTCGTCTTGGATGAAGTCTCGTGTACGTATTTTACGGGATGACCCGAATTGGCATATGCAATTCAGGGTCATTATAACTTTTCATTACATCATTCAAAACTGCAGAGTATAAATCATCTTTTATTTCTTCTTGACGGCGCCAATTACAACTTTCATCGGAAGATCCCTCTTCGTCAAGATTGACTACTAAGGGTACAATGTCATTCAGAACAAAACCACCTTTATAGTTGAGCTTAGAGAATGGTGACATTTTCGGAGAGGTTGGAAATGAAGCGTGGATGTCACGTCGCCTGTAAGTCCTCTGAGTTCCCTTAGATTCTTTGGGGTTGCAATTCATTGATTGCCTTTATTTTGTCGGGGTCAATGTGGATACCTTTGTTGGTAACAACAAACCGAGAATGCCCTTTGGACATTCAGAGGAAAGACTTGGTGGGGTTCATCTTTAATTGATGAGCTCGCATGAGGTCGAATCCGTCCTCAAGTCGGATATGGTTATCTTTGTCACGACTTTTCAACCAAGTCATCGGCGTAACATTAAACGTCTTCGAAGATGATCTGAAAGATCTTTGTCATTCTTTTGGTAAGTGGCGCCATTCTTCAGTCGAATGGCATGGCGTGTAACGATGCCTAGAGGAGTTACGAGCGCCGTGTGCTGCGTCATTGGATGCATCTTGATTTGGTTGTAACGAGAACCCATCCATGAAGGACATTGGCTCAAATCCACATGTATTATCGGCGATCACATCGGTGATTGGAAGTGGGAAGTCGTCTTTTGGGCGCAGCGGCATTCGGATCTACGTAGTCGCATAAATTCGATCGTCCGTTCTTTTTAGCCAGGAACAATATTAATACCCAATCAGGATGTTGAACCTCCGGATAAAACCGAGCTATGAGCTTCTTTACTTCCGCAACAATTGCCTCCATAATCGTGGGCCGTCTGTTCTTTGTTTGGCCAGTTTTGGCATCCTTTAATGTCAGTGGTGCATTGCCACATTGGGGTCGAGCCCTGGCATGTCCTCGTAGCTCCAGGCGAAAACATCGATATACTCTCTGACAAGAGTGATCAACCTTTTCTTTTCCTCTGGGGGAAGACTGTTGCTAATATTTATAAGTTTAGGGTGTGCTTCATTACCCATGTTGATCGGACTACCTGCGTCTTGGTCGGAGCTCCCTCTGCTCAAACCGGTCCCATCTGCATGTTGAGGTGATGGACCCATGGGTCTTCCATGTTGGCAATTCTTAGTCTTCTTCGGTGTAGTGGGGTCCCTTGTAGCCATGTTGGACATCAACCCCCGAACATCTTCGCGATCTTGGCGTGAGTCAGGCGTGAATCGGATGAGTACTCGTCGTCTAGGTTGGGTGGTTGGTTATTGATCAACCAACAACATCTTCAGAGGATCGTATCCCAATCCCTTTTAAATCCGTAATAATTATCGGGCTTTCCCTTGTACATATCGCGACCTTGGTGGAGCAGAAGATCCGCAAAATAAAGTCCTTCTCCCAGCAAAAGTCGTACCCCTTGAGGTGCGCTTCGGGCTATATTTGGAAAGATGAAGTTTGGTTTATCTTCATCGGAACCGTCTGCAAGTAGTTGGCGTGGGAGTCAACTCCCCTCTAGTAGACTAAGTCCTTCTTGCGGCCTCCCTTCTTGGACGTGAAGATGCGTCTTGGATGAAGTCTCGAAGGTGCTACGTATTACGGGATGACGAATTGGCATATGCAATTCAGGGTCATTATATAACTTTTCATTACATCATTCAAACTGCGAGTACTCTAAATCATCTTTTATTTCTTCTTGACGAGTACGCAATTACAACTTTCATCGGAAGATCCCTCTTCGTCAATTTGACTACTAAAATTTGTCATTGAACAAAACCACCTTTATAGTCAAGCCGGCCCATGTCGGCGTCCTCACCGTGTGGGTGCCATGGGCGATGATTGATGTCGGACTCATTAAAGTAAAGGAGAGTCGATGAAATAATTCTCCAGTCCTTTAAGCGGTTGTTTGTCGCGACCACCGTCTTAACCTCGTTATTAGTGTCGACATATTTGGACACGATGGAGGTGAGGGACTATAACATGGTTATGGATCAAGAGGCGACCCAACAACAAGTTATAGGAAGTCTGCGTCAATGGCGTGGCGGTGACCGGACTTTAAGTCCCCATCGACACTTAGCGGATTTTACCAAGTGGTAGACCGGTGTTAAATCCAGTATATCCACGATGCCCGGTCGGCGAGCTGTGCGAGGAATCCCGAGGCTATACATCGGTAAAGGCATGATGCTCCGGTGGAACGGATCAACTTGGATCCGGTTGACTTCAGAACCAATGTACCACAATGAAGTAGAAGCTGACTGTCATGCCGCGTCTTCGATGCATATCCTCCTTAGAAGAGCGTGATCACGAGGGAATATGCTTAGGCCACATTGCATTCCGGTGATGACTCGGCTCCTCGGGACTTGATTTAATGTGGGTTAGGAAGACCTGCGAGTGCACTTAGCGCTTCTCGTAAAGCCGGGTTTCCTTGGACAACCTCAATAGCTTCATATAAAGTTATTCTTCGGGATGTTGGCCAATTGTGCCATCACATCAAGCGGTAGGGAAACTTGTATTCCCGGTCTATCCCTTCCAATCGGCGATTAGCGGGTTGCCGGGAGTTGCACCTCGAGGATTTGCGAGGTTGTTTCCCCTTAGTTACGGTGGCGTCCCTTAGGGGTGGCGGGGAGCAGGTGGGAATTGTTACTACCCAGCTCCGTTAACGTTTAGCATTAAGGTTGGAGTCATTGTTGTGAGGAAAAATTAAAGGCTGTAAAACAAATGTTATTCTTTCTAATTGACTTTAAAGAAAGAATAAGTACAACTCTCTCAAATGCAATCTCCCTCTCTGCGACTTAGATAAAAGAAATTACAAATTCCTCGATCGGTTGCCGATTTACAAAAGGTCAAGTCCCTTCCCTTTATTTAATCTGGGTTCTTCCACGGTAGCGGTGGGAGCTTGAATCTTGTATCCGTTGGCGATCCGACCGTCTTGACTCGTGGGACTAGGTTGAAAAAAACTTCGCAGAACAAGTTTAGAACTCTGGCCGAGTTAAGAACTCTTTGATAGAGTTGATTTTAGAAAAGGATTAATAATCCTTTTAGCCAAGAATGGCGGAGAAGAACTTGTCGTGCAAGTTTGAAAACTCTAATCGAGTTGAACTCTCTAGGAGAGTTGATTCCAGCAAAGGAGGTCTTCGGTAAAACCTCAATATCTCTAAATCCGACCGGTAGGATTCAATCTCCACCGTTCAGAATTAGGAACAATGAGTGTTGAGGCTTCCCTCCAAGTTTCACTCCGATCAGACCACGGATGAAGGTCCGATCGTCACGCCGATCACAGCTGCGCGGAAGAAGCCGTTCTCTGCGCAATTGGCTTCAGTAAAACCTCGATATCTCCAGATCCAACCGGTAGAAATCAATCTCCACCGTTCAGAATTAGGAACGACGAGTGTTGAGGCCACCCTCCAAGTTTCACTCCGATCAGACCACGGATGAAGGTCCGATCGTCACGCCGATCACAGCTGCGCAGAGGAAACTGGTTCTCTCCCTTTGTTAGTTCTCCGGCCAAACCCTTCCAACCTCCCTATTTGGCTCTGAAAACCCCCCATTTATAGGGGTTAAAGGTGTAACCTCCCCTAAAATGCTCCATAATGGGGTTTAGTGGGGTGTAACCACCCCTTAAATTACTCAAGCGGTTGAGGAACCGTTCAACTCATGTTTGAATGAGTCAAAGCAGCGAGCGTTACGGGCAAGCCGTCTGCGTTTTGAGCTTGAGCAGCGGGCCATGTGCGCCCGTTTTGAGCTTGAGCGGCGGGCTATGTGCAGCGTTTGGAAGCTTGAGCAGCGGGCGTGTGCTCCGCGCGTTTTGGGTTGGCGGGCACGTGCTCGCATTTGATAAGCAGCGGGCCATGTGCTCGCGTTTTGAGGCCGAGCAGCGGGCCGTGTGCTCCGCGTTTTGGCTTCGAGCGGCGGGCGTGTGCTCGCGTTTGGAAGAACCGGGCGGGCGCGGTATGTGCTCAGCGTTTGGGGCTTGAGCGGGCCATGTGCTCCGGCGTTTTGAATTGAAGCAGCGAGGGATGAGCCGCATTTTGAATGAAGATCAAAACTGTGATCTCTTTTCACAAGATTGTCAACTTGTAATCCTTGTACTCTGGGGAACATTAACCGATTCTCCTTTGTCATCGTGAAAGTTGTCGTTTGTAACCTTCATCGATAGTGTTTGTGGATATTGGTGTCTTGATAATTTTTACTGCCTCTGAACCCCCTCAAAGTTTTGAAAGTTTGCGGTTGGTAGGGGCGAGCTTTGAAATACTTTGGATATCTTCTGTTTGATCACGAGAAGGTATTGCTCCTCATTACGTCTTCAAGCGAAGTTGTGTCCTGCTGCCCGCTAGTCATTCGTCTTGCATGGATGAACTCTGGCGTTTTGCCTTTTGAAATCACGGGGTGGTAGTAGCGTCTTGAACTGCTCATTAGGTGATCCTCGCGATTTGAGGTTGAAACAAGTTCGGCGTTCTTTGTTTAGCGAGCAACCACGGCGTGGGTGGTCCTTGCGTTTCATGAGTAAAGCGTGGGGATGAACAGCGTTTCCAACTAAGTCTTTTAGACTTTTCTTTAAGGTGCCAAAAGTATAGTGTTAACTTGGCATGCCTTTCATACTTGTTGTTTGAACAAGCTTCTGGCGAGTTAAGAACTCTTTGATAGAGTTGATTTTAGAAAAGGATTAATAATCCTTTTAGCCAAGAATGGTGGAGAAAGAACTTGTCGTGCAAGTTTGAAAACTCTAATCGAGTTGAACTCTCTAGGAGAGTTGATTCCAGCAAAGGAGGTCTTCGGTAAAACCTCAATATCTCTAAATCCGACCGGTAGGATTCAATCTCCACCGTTCAGAATTAGGAACAATGAGTGTTGAGGCTTCCCTCAAGTTTCACTCCGATCAGACCACGGATGAAGGTCCGATCGTCACGCCGATCACAGCTGCGCGGAAGAAGCCGTTCTCTGCGCAATGGCTTCAGTAAAACCTCGATATCTCCAGATCCAACCGGTAGAAATCAATCTCCACCGTTCAGAATTAGGAACGACAAGTGTTGAGGCCACCCTCAAGTTTCACTCCGATCAGACCACGGATGAAGGTCCGATCGTCACGCCGATCACAGCTGCCAGAGGAAACTGGTTCTCTCCCCTTTGTTAGTTCTCCGGCCAAACCCTTTCAACCTCCCTATTTGGCTCTGAAAACCCCCATTTATAGGGGTTAAAGGGTATGTATCCCCTTAAAATGCTCCATAATGGGGTTTAGTGGGGTGTAACCACCCCTTAAATTACTCAAGCGGTTGAGGAACCGTTCAACTCATGTTTGAATGAGTCAAAGAAGTTGGCGTTAGGAGCAAACCTGCGTCTGCGTTTTGAGCTTGAGCGGGCCATGCGCCAGCGTTTTGAGCTTCGAGCGGGCTATGTGTGCGGCGTTTTAGGCTGACAGCGGGCGTGCTCCGCGTTTTGGAGTTGAAGCGCGGGCGCGTGCTCGCATTTTGAAATGAAGCAGCGGGCCATGTGCTCGGCGTTTGAGCCGAAGCAGGGCCGTGTGCTCCAGCGTTTTGCTTCGAGCAGCGGGCGGTGTGCTCCGCGTTTGAGGCTTCGGGCCGGGCAGAGCCATGTGCTCAGCGTTTGGGAGAAGCGAGCAGGCCATGTGCTCAGCGTTTTGAATTGAAAGAGGGATGAGCCGCATTTTGAATGAAGAGATCAAAACTTGTGATCTCTTTTCACAGAGATTGTCAACTTGTAATCCTTGTACTCACGGAACATTAGCCGATTCTCCTTTGTCATCGTGAAAGTTGTCGGTTGTAACCTTCATGATAGTGTTTATGGATATTGGCTGTCTTGATGAATTTTTCTGACCTCTGAGACCCCCTCCAAAGTTTTGAAAGTTTGCGGTTGGTAGGGGCGAGCTTTGAAATACTTTGATATCTTCTTTGTTTGATCACGAGAAGGTATTGCTCCTCATTACGTCTTCCAGCGAAGTTGTGTCTGCTTTTGCCCGCTAGTCATTCGTCTTGCATGGATGAACTCGGCGTTTTGCCTTTTGAAATGCGGGGAGTGGCCGTGGCGTCTTGAACTTTGCATTGAGGCTGATCCTCGCGATTTGAGGTTGAAACACGGTGGCCATCAGCGTTCTTTGTTTAAAGCGAGCGCAACCCTGGCGTGGGTGGTCCTTGGCGTTTCATGAGTAAAGCGTGGGGATGAACCCAGCGTTTCCAACTAAGTCTTTTAGACTTTTCTTTAAGGTGCCAAAAGTATAGTGTTAACTTGGCATGCCTTTCATACTTGTTGTTTGAACAAGCTTTTGGGGACTTATCACTCTATTGTAAAGAGTTGATAAATTGGTTTTATCATCGGTGAAATTTTAACTTGATGATGATTTTTGAGGACTTATCGGCTCTATTGAAGAGAGTCGATAAGTTGATTTTATCGAGTATGGGGTTAACTTGATAAAGTTGAGTATTTGTGATTTGAACAAGATTTTGAGGACCTATCGCTCTATTGATGAGAGTCGATAAGTTTAGATTTTATTGAGGATAGAATATGAAACACGTGATTTGAACAAGGTTTAAGGCACGTGATGAACAAGGCTTACGTGGCTTGTGGTGTGAACAAGGCTTTGGGCTTGGTTTGAACAAGGCTTTGGGCTTGTGGTTTGAACAAGGTTTTGGGCTTGTGTTGTGAACAAGGCTTTAGGCTTGTGTTGTGAACAAGGCTTTAGGCTTGTAATGTGAACAAGGCTTTAGGGCTTGTGGTGTGAACAAGGCTTTGGGTTTGTGGTTTAAACAAGGTTTTGGGGCTTATTATCCTATTGAGGAGGATTGATAAGTTGGTCGGAGGTCACGAGGTTAACATGACAAGATTGTGTTGCGATGTAAGCAACTTTGTGGACTTATCATCCTATAAGGAGGATTGATAAGTTGGTTATCAAACTTCTGAGGATGTGTCTGATTTTGATAGGATTGTGTTGTAATTTGAACAACTTTGTGGATCTATCATTCTATTGGAAAGGAATGATGAGTTGATTGTGAGGTTTAGTTGTGATTTGAACAATTTTGAGGAACTTATCGTGGGGGAGGATTGATAAGTTGATTATATCATCGAGAGGTATAGTGTTGACTTGATGAAGATACGTTGCGATGAACAACTTTGAGGACCTATCATCTGTTGAGGAGGATTGATAAGTTGATTGCGATTTAAGCGATTTGAGGACTTATCATCCTATTGATGAGGATTGATAAGTTGATGTTAGAGGGTTTGCCTGCATGTGGCGTTGTGCTACGATATTGAATCGTAGACTTTGTCGTCTTTACGGGCAAGAGACTAACAGGCAGCGTGTTAGGTGTTGACTTTAGGGTTATTGGACCCCAGATCAGCGGACTTGATGAGCCTTTACCGATTACCGTTTGAATCGGGCTAGCATGCGAATTATCTAAATCCGTTACGCATGTGGCGTTGTGCTAAAAGAATAAAATTCTTTTAGGCTTAATGCTACGATGTTGAATCGTGAAGCCGTCTTTCTCACGGGAATAGACTACCGGTGCATGTATTAGATGCGGGCTTATCTCTGCCGATGTCGAGATAAAATTCCCGATTTGAATTACGGTGTCTTCTTCGATCGGTAAAGACTAAACCCGACAGCGTGTGTTAGGCGTTGACTTATCCCTACTTAGAATTCGGGATAAAATTCCCCAGATTTGAATTCTGGTGTCTTCTTTGATCGGTCAAAGACTAAACCCGACAGCGTGTGTTAGGCGTTGACTTATCCTACTTAGGATTAGGGATAAAATTTCCCGACCACGTAGTGGATTGTGGTGTTATTAATAACAACCTGGAGGATTTATCGCTCTATTGAAGAGAGTCGATAAGGTGATTGTCAGAGGTGTTAGGTTAACATGACAAGGATACGTTGCGATTGGAGCAACTTTGTGGACTTATCGCTCTATTGAGGAGAGTCAATAAGTTGATTGTCGAGAAAGAGTCGCCTTGCTAATAACGAGACGAGCTAATCTTAACTGTGGGGATTGTGTTGCGATGTGAGCAACTTTGTGGGCTTATCATCCTATTGGAGAGGATTGATAAGTTGATTGTCAGAGGTGTTAGGTTAACATGACAAGGATACATTGCGACGAGTAACTTTGAGGACTTATCTTTATTGAAGAGAGTCTAAGTTGATTGTCGAAGAGGTCCTTTCTAATAACGAGACGAGCTAATCTTAACTTTGTGGGGATTGCGCTATGATGCGAAAGCAACTTTGTGGGCTTATCATCCTATTGGAGAGGATTGATAAGTTGATTGTCAGAGGTGTTAGGTTAACATGACAAGGATACATTGCGATCGGAGCAACTTTGAGGAGTTATCATCCTATTGGAGATGATTGATAAGTTGGTTGTCAGAGGTGCATTGTTAACCTGACTGGATTGCGTTACGATTTGAGCAACTTTGTAGACTTATCATCCTATTGGAGAGGATTGATAAGTTGATTTTGGTGGTGCTGCTGCACGTTGAAGTGCTCACATTGTCAAAAGTATTTTGTTAACTTGACAATATTTAGAATTTATCATTCTACTCAGAAAATAACAAATAATCAAACCCACCGTAGAATTATTCTAGGTCGATATTAACCGAGTCTTCGGCCTCGCGATTAGAGCCGGTCATCAATAGCGTGTCTCTGAGTCGGGCCTCTTCTTCTTCAATCCTAGCAATAATTGTTTCAGCCTGTTCGCCCTGGGAGACTAGTTGTTTCCAGGAGCGACATTTTGCAACCCCCATTCGAGCTAGGAGATTGGTTTGTAAATTGTGCCGACAGGTGTCAATCAGAGCAGACTGTGTCATACCTGTCGAGCATCGAAGAGCCATGCTTCGAATCGTTTGACGAAGACTTTGATAGGCTCTCTCTCCTTTTGCTTAATGGCAAGGAGAGAAGTGACAGTGATCTCCGTGTCATCTTCAAAGAATCGTGACAGAAGAGTCTCTAAATCGCCCATTTTCGATACATCCTAGGCGCTTCATGAACCATTCAAAGGCAACCCCTTGAGGGTGCAATGAACAAACGAGCTATTATGGCATCGTTTGACATCTCATTCCCACTGACTTAAAATGGTAGACGGTTGGTTCGGTGATCCCGCGCCGCTGAAAGTTTGTAGCGCCGATTTTGAATTTTGAGGATAAGGAATCGATCCCATTCCCGCAGGATACGGTCCGACAACCCCGATCTTGAGCTCGCACCTATTAACCACTCGCATTGAGGCGGGCTTCCGCTTCTCGCATTTTGCCGATTGAGGACTTTGCTCGCTGCCTCTCCTTTCTTTCGAGGAGGATTCTACGTGCGAGCTTTGATCGAGCTTCATTCATTTTTCTTCTCGCTTTTGAGGATTCACTCCTCCGTGATGATTTTGGTGAAGTGTTGAGTCGGCTATCGAAGTTGAGCTCTATCGCAACAAGTTGGTTTATCATATCTCGAAGTTGATCGATGGACTCTTGTTGTGATCGCGGGCCTCTTGCATCATAGCACATATCTTGAGCCTCTTCTTGAAATCTTGGTCTCGTGGTGTAGGAAGCTCACATGCTCTATGAAAGAACTAGAGGATTGAGATTACTGATGGTGAATGCTCATCATCGGACTCAATTCCTTTAGCCAACTTGTGATAATTGGCGGGGTATGACCCACATTTAGTCAGTATGTGGTAAACTCCGTCGAGTCATTCAAAGCCTCTTCAAGTCGGGGACCGATTTGCCTCTGGCTCATTAGAGCTAGAGATTGTGATCTGCCTACTCGATCATGTTAGAAGTGACTCCAAGGTATTGACCTCTGAAGCCTCCTTCTGTGAGAATCCGTGGATTCGGACCAAATGATATTTGTCAATTGGTCAAACCGCAGGCGGCTTGGCATGTGGCGTCGATATCGCGATGATTTGGCACGGGCGAAGATCAGCGTTTGAGCATTTGAGCGAGGAGTTCGGACCAGCGTTTTAGATTGTGAGCTAGGTCAGCGTTTGAATGCTTGGGCGGGGTTGAGACCAGCGTCTCCGGGATAGGGAAGGGTAAACACAGCCCCCTGCGAAGCGAGGTTAGCGTTTGAAAAATTGAGCGAGGTTGTGACCAGCGTTTTATAATGAGGGCGCGAGGATGCGATGCAACCCCAGCTGAGCGAGGTTGGCGTTTGAGCAATTGAGCAGCGGGGTTGTGACCGCGTTTTATAGTGAGGGAGCGAGGATCGCGTGTACAACTGAGCTGAGCGAGTTGGCGTTTGAGCAATTGAGCGAGGTTGTGACCGCGTTTTGGCTAATGGCATTGAGGTTGCGTTGAGTGCGGCTTTGCGAGCTTCGTGTCCGGGCACATAAGCGAGGCTTGCATTACGTAAAAGCGAAGCTTCGGGATCAGCGTTTTGGCTCATAAGCGAAGTTAGCGTTGGTTGGTCGATTAGCCATTTGGTATGTGTTCTTTGGCGAGCAGCGCTCCTTTTCGCCTGATTTGAGGCTTTTGCAGCGACATCACCATCTTCACTGATCAGGTTAGCCACGACAAACAAATGGGCTTTGGCCTCCTTAGAGGCTTTGTGGATCTGCATAGCCTTGGGGCTAAGGGATCCGGGGGAGAGTGCCTCCTCGAACTTGCTTGTCGAACTCTCGTTGAGTTTCAACGATCGTCCCAATGAGCTTGGCGTCGGTTAGCCACCACCTCTTCATCGGTGAAAGAAGTTGTCCCAGTAGTCGCCATCTTTTGTTAGCGAGGAAAAATTAAAGGCGTAAAACAAATGTTATTCTTTCTAATTGACTTTAAAGAAAGAATAAGTACAACTCTCTCAAATGCAATCTCCCTCTCTAACGGCTTAGATAAAAAGAAATTACAAATTCCTCGATCGGTTGCCCGATTTACAAAGAGGAAAGGTCAGGAGTCCCTCCCCTTTCTTGAGGAGGATTCTCGTGGCGAGCTTCTTGATGGGAGCTTCATTCATTTTCTTCTCGTTTTGAGGATTCACTCCTCCTCGTGATGATGATTTTGGTGAAGTGTTGAGTCGGCTATCTGAAGTTGAGCTCTATCTGCAACAAGTTGGTTTATCATATCGAAGTTGATCGATGGACTCTTGTTGTGATCGCGGGCCTCTTGCATCATAGCGATACTCTTGAGCCTCTTCTTGAAATCTTGGCGGTCTCGTCGGTGTAGGCGGCTCACATGCTCTATGAAAGAACTAGAGGATTGAGATTGCGATGGTGAATGCTCATCATCGGACTCAATTCCTTTAGCCAACTTGTGATAGTGTGGAATTATACTTGTTCGAGTCAGTATGTGGTAAACTCCGTCGAGTCATTCAAAGCCTCTTCAAAGTCGGGGACCGATTTGCCTCTGGCTCATTAGAGCTAGAGATTGACGATCTGCCTACTCGATCATGTTAGAAGTGACTCCAAGGTATTAGACCTCTGAAGCCTCCTTCTGTGAGAATGCGTGGTTCGTGGACCAAATGATATTTGTCAATTGGTCAAACACGGCGGCAGCGCATGTGGCGGCGTCGATATCGCAGATGATTTGGCGCAGGCGAAGATCGCGTTTGAGCATTTGAGCGAGTTCGGACCAGCGTTTTAGATTGTGAGCTAGGTCAGCGTTTGAATGCTTGGGCGGGGTTGAGACGCGTCTCGGGATAGAGGCGTGAGGGTTAAGCACAGCCTTGAGCGAGGTTAGCGTTTGAAAAATTGAAGCAGCGGGGTTGTGACGCGTTTTATAGTGGGGCGAGGATCGTGCAACTGACTGAGCAGCGAGGTTGGCGTTTGAGCAATTGAGCGCGGGTTGTGACCGCGTTTTATAGTGGGGCGAGGATCGCGTGCAACCCATTGAGCGAGGTTGGCGTTTGAGCAATGAGCAGGTTGTGACCGCGTTTGGCTAATGAAGCAGCGCCATTGAGGTTGCGTTGATGCGGCTTTGCGAGCTTCGTATTCGGGCACATAGCGGGCTTGCATTACGTAAAAAGCCTTGGCTTCGGGATCAGCGTTTTGGCTCGCAAGCGAAGTTAGCGTTGGTTGGTCGATTAGCCATTTGGTACGTGTTCTTTGGCGGCGGCTCCTTACCGCTGATTTGAGGCTTTTGCGTGACATCACCATCTTCAGTCCGGGTTAGCCGACAAACAAATGGGCTTTGGCCTCCTTAGAGGCTTTGTGGATCTTCGCGCCTTGGGGCTAAGGATCCGGAGGAGAGTGCCTCCTCGAACTTGGCTTGTCGAACTCTACGGTGAGTTTCAGCGATCGTCCCAATGAGCTTGGCGTCGGATTGCGCCACCACCTCTTCATCGGTGAAAGAAGTTGTCCCAGTAGTCGCCATCTTTTGTTAGCGGGAAAAATTAAAGGCGTAAAACAAATGTTATTCTTTCTAATTGACTTTAAAGAAAGAATAAGTACAACTCTCTCAAATGCAATCTCCCTCTCTAGCGACTTAGATAAAAAGAAATTACAAATTCCTCGATCGGTTGCCGATTTACAAAGAGGAAAGGTCAGCGGTCCCTTCCTTTATTTAATCTGGGTTCTTCACGGTAGCGGTGGGAGCTTGAATCTTGTATCCGTTGTGATCCGGCCGTCTTGACTTCGTGGGACTAGGTTGAAAAATAACTTCGCGGAGCAAGTTTAGAACTCGGCGAGTTAAGAACTCTTTGATAGAGTTGATTTTAGAAAAGGATTAATAATCCTTTTAGCCAAGAATGGCGGGAAGAACTTGTCGTGCAAGTTTGAAAACTCTAATCGAGTTGAACTCTCTAGGAGAGTTGATTCCAGCAAAGGAGGTCTTCGGTAAAACCTCAATATCTCTAAATCCGACCGGTAGGATTCAATCTCCACCGTTCAGAATTAGGAACAATGAGTGTTGAGGCTTCCTCCAAGTTTCACCCGATCAGACCACGGATGAAGGTCCGATCGTCACGCCGATCACAGCTGCGCGGAAGAAGCCGTTCTCTGCGCAATTGGCTTCGGTAAAACCTCGATATCTCCAGATCCAACCGGTAGAAATCAATCTCCACCGTTCAGAATTAGGAACGACAAGTGTTGAGGCCACCCTCCAAGTTTCACTCCGATCAGACCACGGATGAAGGTCCGATCGTCACGCCGATCACAGCTGCGCAGAGGAAACTGGTTCTCTCCCCTTTGTTAGTTCTCCGGCCAAACCCTTTCAACCTCCCCTATTTGGCTCTGAAAACCCCCATTTATAGGGGTTAAAGGGTGTAACCGCCCCTTAAAAATGCCTGGGTTTAGGTGGGTGTAACCACCCCCTAAATTACTCAAACGGTTGAGGAACCGCTCAACTCATGTTTGAATGAGTCAAAAGCGGTTCAAGCGTTTCGAGCAAGCCTCGCCTCTGCGTTTTGAGCTTCGAACGCCATGGCCAGCGCTGCTTTTGAGCTTCAACGCGCGCAGGTGTTTAGCTTCAACGCTGCGGGTCGTGTCTTCGCTTTGGGTTGAAACTACGGCCCGATTTTAGAAATGAAACGACGGGCATGTGCCCAGCTTTTGAACGCGCCGGCGCTCCGCTGCTTTTGGTTTCAACGCTGGGCGTGTGCTCCGCGTTTTGGCTTCTCGGACGCTGGCCGCAGCCATGTGCTCGCTTAGCTTTCGAATGGCCATGTGTTCGTTGAATTGAACGGGGATGAGCCCCGATTTTGAATTGAAGAGATCAAAACTTGTGATCTCTTTTCACAAGGATTGTCAACTTGTAATCCTTTGTAACTGGAGACATTAGCTTCGATTCTCCTTTGTCATCGAAAGTTGTCATTTGTAACCTTCATCGATAGTGTTTCGCGGATATTGGTCGCTTTCGCTAATTTTTACGCCTCATACCGATCGGTATAAGCCGCATTCACTTCACTCCTCGGTGACAAAGGCTTCCGTTCCTCCTCCGACAAAGAACACGAGGAATTTGCTCGCCGTCGCCGAGTAAAACCGCTGAGGTAGCATTGCAAGATTTGCCCTTTCTTTTGGACTTCTTTTTAGACGCCGCTTCATCGATCGCCTTTTGTAAGTCCGGTGGACCCATAGGAGTTCGCCATTTGGGGTCGTAGCGCACTAACTTTCTTCGCCTGGGGATCGCCATTCACCGTCTTCATTCCCACTTTGACCACGGTTCGGCCGAACCAGGTTGTAGGCACCGCCCCTTATGGACGCCGCTTTATGCCCACTTGCTTTTCCTTATTTGGTTTTGGTGTGATCACCCCACTTCAATCAAAGCTTGGATCTTGTCCTTCACCGTAGCATGACTTGTCGGGTGGTGTATCGCCTTATGATAGCGCAATACTTGGGGTCCGGCTGCCCTTGAGCTTCCTCCTGGTTGACGATCGATGGCGCTTGATCTTGTTGTTGTCAGCAAGTACTTGAAGATCCTGTGCACCTCTTCGCCCCTCGAAGAATACGTCTTGGAAACCACGGGCGGGACTTCGGCCAGAGATCATTGTTGCCGTGATGGGGTCCGCCGCCGCCGCTGCTGTGTTGTGGCCGGAAAGTTTGATGCGCATCAACATTCTTCATTGGTGCCTTCCCTTGTTCCGGGACAAAATTTTGGTTCCGTGGGTTTGGCTCTGACTTCGCCCGCTTCTCCCTTTTGAGGAAACGCCACTTCTTCCCTCGGACTTTCAAGTCTTTCCGTGTTCTAGACGCAGCGCTCCATCGCTCACGACCGCCCAGCCGAGAGGTTATTTGGCAGGTCTTGAGGATGAATTCCTCTCCACTACGCTCATCGCCTTGTTGCGGAACCGTTTGACAAAATTATCCACGGTTTCTCCATCCTTCGCTTCGCCCCATAACGCACCGAGTGAAACCTCGTGTCGTCATCGAAGAAGTTCGCCAGAACATAGATTCCATGTCTTCCCACCGTTGATGTGCCCGCTTTGAGACGGCGGTACTAATCGGCGGTCACCGTGGTGCCGGTTTTAATGACCGAACCATCAAGGGATCGTTAGGAGATGACTCCTAAATGGCTCTTGAAGTAGATAAGATGTTGAGTGGGGACCCTCTCCCATCGAGCGGCGTGAAGTTTATTAAATTAAACTTAGCGGATAGAGGATGACTCCCACTCTCTCGGGTAAGAACGCGAATCCGTCTTCTTCACTTCTTGAGCGAGATGCGAGTTGACCTTGCTCTCGGATCCTTGATCTTGTCATTTTCCCTTGCATTTTGTCGGTGATTTTGAGGTAGGACCATGGTGTCATCATCGGCGTTACGCTCATCGGTGTTAAGGTCTTGCTCTTCATCCGTGTGGCTATCCGTCAAATTGGCGTTGTTCGCGACCGGCCTCACTGGCGATTAATCATGGCTTGCATCTGCCGGTCATGCATTTCTCTCATCTGCACATGGCCATGTCCATCTCGAGTTTGAAGTTGTCTTTACGTTTTGCCAAGGCTTCTTCAAGTAGCAGGCCACCTGTTGCACTAATCATGAGTGCTTCCGAGTATGACCTTCACTAGAGGCGGTGTTATCGGATGCCATTGCGAGCCATCATCCGATACTTCATCTTAGAAGGTACTCTTCGTTCGCGGTTGTGCCTTGAAGGGATCCCTCGTTGCAGTCGTGATAGTTAGGCGTCACGATACCAGGCCCGCCAGCAGTCACCGCGTTGGGAGACTCTGCGGAATGCTGCGTGGCCGTTGCCTTGTTGGTCATATTGATGGTGACCTCAAGCGGCTCATCCTTGCCTTGACAGTGCATGTCTTCTTGAGGAGCGCCTTGACGGGTCTTGGCGGTTCGTTGGTGCTCGATCTTTGGAAGGCGACACCCTTTCGGAGTTTTATGGCGGCATTTACACTCAGAAACGCCTTGATCAATTTAGTACAAATGCAAGAGGATCGGGTTTGGAGAGCTCTCTGAAACTTCTTCCTTCCCCGACGCGATAGTACAACTTCGTCGGCATGAGTCGGAGAACCTACTCGGCGTGCTTGTCTCTCGGTATAACGTCATCATCGGATGGCGACGTCTCGAGGTTGGGTTGGCGTCACGAAGCCCTTGAAAGTTGCGCCTTAACTTTTTCTTCTCGGCGGACTTCGTGGACCTTGTGGGATGCTCAAGCGAGATGCAATTGAATTCTAGAAGCACGAGATGTTTCGACTTGCTCGGGACTCTCTGGTGGGTAATCCAAATGTTTCTTCGGTACCTTGCCTTTATTTCTGGGCTGTGGACCAAGGCGACAAAACTCTTGAAGTTGCCGGTTCCGGACTGGTTGATACCTCAGCCGGGAAGCGGAAGAGGAAAAAGCCCATGGTGCGCTAAGGCATGGAGGGCTGCCTCCATTTGTTGGCGAGCACTTCATCTTGTCGGCGAGAACGGTTACAACACCTGTGGCCCGGCGGCAAGCTTTCCGGCGAAGCGGCTTCAGTATCTCGGTGAAGAATGTTGCGGCGGAGTCTTGAGCCGATGTTGATGTCGACCCGGACCATGTTTGACGATTTTGAGCCGATTCCCTGGTTAATTTCGACTCCTGCACCTTGCGAATAATGGCACGTATACGAGCAACGCGTGCACGACGCTTTTGGGCATAGCGTTTTTGGATCCGCCCCCTGAGGGTGGAGCGATCTCGTTGGACGTGGTTCCATTCTTCGATCGGCTTAGAGGAGTTACCACCTATCTTAGATCTTACGGGGCTCGTGCCTCCGTTGGGACTTCGTATCCGGCTTGTATCGGACACCGTCCGTGGATTCTAACGCCTTTGCGTATTGCAACGCAAGGCGTTGTCGACGCCGTTGGCGGGCTCTCTTTGAGAGAGTCACATCGCCTTCGGCGGACTTTTCCTCATGGCGGAGGAGGGAGATCAGATCGGCGCCTTTGGATGGCGCGGGGAGTTATTGCCGTCATTGTTGTTGGCGGCGGCGAGGCGTCGGCTTGGTCGGTGGCCTTGTGAGTCCTCCTTGCGTGCGGAGGGCTTCTTCGCCTTCGGGGAAAAGGAGTTGGATGAAGCGAGAGATAGGCCTCAAATTTCTCTGAGTCGAACTTCGTACTCGACCTCTTCGATCACGGGATCGGAATCGTGGGCTGCGCACAACGATCTCGGATGTAAGACCGGTGGCTCCTTTGTAGTGCGCCGGCTTGTTCGGGAAAAGTTGGGATGATTGTCATTGCTTGAATCCGTTACAAACTTGATTAAACACAGCGAAATTGAGAAAAAGATTGCCTTTTATAAGGCTTACAATGAAAATCAAAGAATTACAACTTTAACCCTAAACAAACGAGGATCTCTATTTTACGGTCCTCTGCGTGGGATTCTTTGCCTATCGGGGATGTATTCCGTGGACCACCGCGATTCCTTTCCCAAGTGTTGATCGAATGAGATGCGGATGCGGATCTAGATCTAAAATCCTCCTTTTGCGTGGGAATTCTTAGATCGATCGGATCGAGATCTAAGCGAATCTGGAGATTAATTCGCCAAGGAACTAATCAGCGTAGTGAGCGAGATCGACCAGCGAACTTCGTTACTCTTCTTCGGATCAAGGCCAAGCTTGATCCAAAGGATGGTTTCTTTGTTGTAGATGCGGATCGAAAACTTTGGATCTCGAGTCACAAATCTCCCCGTGCAAGTCTAGATCTTGATCTCCTCTCCCTTGGAAATTCTCTAACTCTAGGCACACACAAGAGTTCGTGGCTATCTCCTCTGTTTTATCTCGCCCACCTCTGAAAATGAAACCCTAGCCGTCACATTTATAGATCAGGCGGCGGATGCGGTGAAGCGGGCAAAAGCCCATTGACCTGGTGTCTCGCCAGGGCGAGACACGGTGTCGCTCGGCGAACACCTATGGTGTCTCGCTCAGCGCGACCCGCTTCAGGTGTCGCTGGGCGAGACACCTCGAATGTCTCGGTGGCGAGACACCTATGGAGTGTCGCTTGGGCGAGACACCTGAAGTGTCCTTCGGCCGAGACACCTCTGAGTGTCTCGGCGAGAGACACCGGTGTCTCGCTTCGGCGAGGCGTTTTGGATCCGCCCGAGGGTGGAGCGATCTCGTTGGCGTGGTTCCATTCTTCGATTGGCTTAGAGGAGTTACCACCTATCTTAGATCTTACGGGGCTCGTGCCCGTTGGGACTTATTATCAGAAGCTGGACGTCCGTTAGTCTGCGCCTTGCGTATTACAGCGCAAAGCGTTGTCGGCGCCGTTGGCGGGCTCTCTTTGAGAGAGTCACATCGCCTTGGCGGACTTTTCCTCATTGGCCTGAGGAGGGAGATCAGATCGGCGCCTTTGGATGGCGCGGGGAGTTATTGCCGTCATTGTTGTTGGCGGGGCGAGAGCGTCGGTCGGTGGCCTTGTGAGTCCTCCTTGCGGGAGGGCTTCTTAGCCTTCGGGGAAAAGGAGTTGGATGAAGCGAGAGATAGGCCTCAAATTTCTCTGAGTCGAACTTCGTACTCGACCTCTTCGATCACAGGGATCGGAATCGAGTGGCTGCTGACAACGATCTCGGATGTAAGACCGGTGGCTCCTTTGTAGTGCGCCGGCTTGTTCGGGAAAAGTTGGGATGATTGTCATTGCTTGAATCCGTTACAAACTTGATTAAACACAGCGAAATTGAGAAAAAGATTGCCTTTTATAAGGCTTACAATGAAAATCAAAGAATTACAACTTTAACCCTAAACAAACACGAGGATCTCTATTTTACGGGTCCCATTGCGTGGGATTCTTTGCCTATGCCGGGATGTATTCCGTGGACCACCGCGATTCCTTTCCCAAGTGTTGATCGAATGAGATCGGATTCGGATCTAGATCTAAAAATCCTCCTTTTTCGTGGGAATTCTTAGATCGATCGATCTCGAGATCTAAACGAATCTGAGATTAATTCGCCAAGGAACTAATCAACGTAGTGAACGAGATCGCCAAGCTTAACTCGTTACTCTTCTTCGGATCAAGGCCAAGCTTGATCCAAAGGATGGTTTCTTTGTTGTAGATGCGGATCGAAAACTTTGGATCTCGAGTCACAAATCTCCCCTGCAAGTCTAGATCTTGATCTCCTCTCCCTTGGAAATTCTCTAACTCTAGGCACACACAAGAGTTCGCGGCTATCTCCTCTGTTTTTATCTCGCCCACCTCTGAAAATGAAACCCTAGCCGTCACATTTATAGATCTGCGGCGGATCTTGGTGGCGGGCAAAAGCCCATTCGCCTTGGTGTCTCGCCAGGCAGAGACTTACAGTGTCCTTCGGCGGAGACACCTATGGGTCTCGCTCAGCGAGACACCAGCGAAATGTCGCTTCGGGCGAGACACCTCTGGTGTCTCGGTGGCGAGACACCTATGGAGTCAACGAGGGCCTCTGAAGTGTCTCGGTGGCGAGACACCTATGGTGTCTCGCTTAGGCGAGACACCTCTGAAGTGTCTCGGTGGCGAGACACCTATGGTGTCTCGCTTAGGCGAGACACCTCTCGGTGTCGGTTTTGACCGGCGTTGCGTGGCTTCTCTCTTGGTTTTAGAGCTTAATTTGAGGCTTCAAAGTTGGGTTTATCCCTTCACTGCGACTCATGGCGCATCAGTTCACCAAGGTTCGGAATCGGTGGCGGCTTTCGGAAAGGAGAGCTCTTTTCAAAAATTTCGGTAGGCCGGACCATAAAGGGGCGCTGCTTATGACCCGCCCAGCTAAGGCTGGCGGGACCGCCAGAAACTGCGTAGAGGCGTCTTGAGGAAGCGTTTGCGGCTGCGTTCACTTGTTGTGTCGTCAACGATTTGCCATTACTTCATCGGATGACTTGTCGATTATTCTCGTCATCGAGCTACGTTCGAGGACTTATAGGCAATTTTCCGCCTCTGATCACAAATATTATCATGAGATACACCGACATGGCAATAGTCCAGAATAGTCAATAGTATTGCTTATCACACCCTACACGACATAACTACCTTCATAGCAACCCACACAGGCGAAAATCAATAACAAGCTGCACTCTGCTGAACATAATATTACCAAAATAACCTCTAGTTAGGCTAAATATTGCAACAATCATGTTCATCTTGAGCCCAGAACTAGACAAAAATATTGTCATGAATAGAGTACATATAAACTTTGGGCAAAAGCATACTGGCTTCGTCAAGAGCACTGCATATTAAAAGTCTAAATGCATACATCAAATACGTAGAACATTTTACTTTGGGACATAAAACACCAAAATACCAAAAGGGCCGATATAACTGAATAAGTAATGACACATATAATCATAATACCAATAATTATTGATTGCCAATCATTTGTTGCTGAAAATATAGCAATTTATAACCCAACACTTAATGAAGTAAAACATTGAATTAGGGTGTACCTCCACAGCAAAAATCCATCAACTTGGACAAAACCAACACTCCAAATATTTGTAGTTCTGGAAGCCTTTATACATCATGCAGTTCAATGTTTACAAAACACAATCATGAGACACGCAAAAGTTAAGCAAATAACAAGATATTTTCTGCAGCATATATATTATACACAAAAGCGCTAACATATTAGAGTACATCATTTTGCATATTTAATCCCATCTGCATATCACTACATTACTACATGAGTATATATGTTAATATGTCCTAAGTTACCACTAACAAAAGATAGGGTTTTCTTTATATCTGCTTAAGTGCAGAGGATGCTAGCCGTGTAGCTTTTGTGTAGCTGCATATATACAACATAGATAAGCAAATGTATGAAGTCATCATTTCTTTACAACAAAATTAACATTCAAGCAAATTTACCTTTCACTTCACATATTAAATCTAAGAGGATATAAGAAATCTAAGGGTACTTAGATTTTCCTTTAATTAGATGCATGATAATAAACCAATCTAGTTCACTTTTGCTGCCCAAGATTACATATAGTTGTGATTTCACAGTATACTTCATCTCAGCGAACTCACTATCATACACATATGTATAATAAAACTCTAGAAGCCAAATAACACAACCTAAGGTAACAAATATCAAACCTTTGTCGACCTCCATGGGGAACCATTGGCCAAAGTTTCAGTCATCTGATAACTATGGATGGTGCCATGCAGCAAGCACCGGCCCCAAGTGTTGTCGGCCTTCATCCAAACACAGAGCCCAAGTATAGTCAAGTCATGCATTGCTAATACCAATTCCTCTTTAGAAACAACATTGGACGGCCGGGCTAATTGTCACACGCCCCAAATCGCGGCATATTTTGAGATGCATGACAATGGCGACATGTGCGAAGACTCATTAGAGTGATCTTGATGTAGTTTTGCTCTGAGACTTCTATATGTCAATAAAGTTTATTTTATGAAATTTTATTTGGAACATAGAAGTGCACCGCAGGCTTGACACGTGTTTTTGCAAGTGTCGCCATTGTCACGCAACTCAAATTATGCTGCGCATTTGGGGGTGTGGCACTAATAGTCCAATTCACACTCATGACCACTATCTGCAGCTATGAAGGCCTCCACCATGGCGGCTAGCGTTGCCTTCTTCTCATATTGGCAACGTTGAAATCTAACAAAGAGCCGGCCTTGGCCGTTCCTCACAAACACGATCTTGTTGTAATGATTTAATAGATTTTTGTATATTGGTCCCCCAATTCTTTTGAATTGAGCAATTACTCTCATAAAATATTTGTTAACAACTCCTTACGTAGTTACCATTTTTTTTTTTTTAACTAACTAGACTTTAGTTTTGCACGGCTTTCATTTAACCTCTCCATTATCTTTTTCAAACATTTAAAATGGCTAAGCACTTATAATATCTATACCTCTTCGTTAATTTAGTAATAAGTATGTGTTACTGATATTTTGTCCATCTGATGCATCACATTTCTTCATGTTTGCATATTAGAGCACATCATTTTGCTGATTAAGTCCCATCTGCATGTCACTACATTAGTACATATATAAGTGTTAATATTTCCCAAGTTACTACTAACAAAAGATAGGGTTTTCTTTATATCTGCTTAAGTGCAGAGGATCCTATCAGTGCAGTTTTTGTGTAACTGCCTATGTACAAAATAGATAAGCAAATAAATAAAATCATCATTTCTTCACAACAAAATTAAGTAGGGATAGTTTGACACCAAAATACTTCAAGCAAATTTACCTTTAATTTCCCTCATCCGAAGGACCTAAGAGGGGCTCGGTTGTTGGAGATTTAGACGTTGGAAGAATTGGAGGGTGCAACGTTCTGGGACCGAAGCACGATGCCCCATTGGTGCTAAAAGAAAATATTATCCCCATGTGACATAAGTTCATGTTAAACATATAATTTTGTGATTATGTTCTTGCAGGTGATTATTGACTGCATCACTTTAGTACTCGTGGAGTTAGAATATCCCTCGACTTATGCTTAATCAATGGGATTGTGTTACTCTGGCATGCTACTTCCATATTTGGAATGAATGGAATGAGAGACTGTTTCATAACAAACTCAGAGGTGCAGACACACTTTTGTTGTCTGATTGTGCGATCATTGTGTTTCTAGTATGGCAACATCAATTTACACCAGCGTACATGACCGAATCAGAGCGGGGTGACATCCTGGTTCAGAAAGTTGGTTTTCTTCTTCTTACCCTTCCTCTTACCTTCTACTGTGCTTCGCCCTTTTTTATTCCTTCCTCTCCATGTATATTCTGCATTAGTTTTCTCTAGTTAATAAATTCCTCAGGCAACTTACCCCCGTTACTCAAAGAAAAATATCTCCTGCTAGAACTGATAGTGTTTTTCTTCTCCTTCTTAGTTGGAGCTACATTGAAAAGATTGAACTTATCTTTTCCTACTTAACCTTTAAACTTTCGCTTGTGTGCCCCCATAGAGTGTGTACTCGGTGTATGTTCTGAGTGGATTATAATCCGACCTCTTCTCTCTTTATTGTGGGTAATCAAGAACATGGACTTTTTAGTCCTTTGAAAAGTTCAGGCAGAGATTAGAACTATGCTATGTTGTAGAATATGGAGAATGAAAACTGTGGACTACCTGTTATATCATTTATCTGTATTATTGTACCTTTTGTCGTTTCATGACATCAAAAGTATGGATGTACCCTGCAAAGCTTCACAGGTTTAAGCTTTAGGTTTTATAATTCTTTATCTTGTTCCTTTTACAGTTCTCCATTTTTCGGTACAGAGTTTTATTGATTCAATAAGTTAGTCTTTGTAGTTTTCCTTCTGATATGCTCAATTGTGCAGTTAAATTTATTCTTAACAGCTAGAACTGCAAACAAGCTTGCTATGCAAATATTTTTGCATAACATTGCTATCAAACGGCTAGAGTGGAGTTTGGATTGATGAAATTTGCATGGGAACATAAAAGCTAGGCTCTTTATTAGGCTTTTTATTTATTGAGAAGC
The DNA here is from genome assembly GCA_012295165.1 of Asparagus setaceus. Classification (NCBI taxonomy): domain Eukaryota; kingdom Viridiplantae; phylum Streptophyta; class Magnoliopsida; order Asparagales; family Asparagaceae; genus Asparagus; species Asparagus setaceus. Next base: position 49,523 of record WHSE01000046.1, on the reverse strand, counting down.
TAGCTTTCATTCTCAACCAACAGTGAATATATTCAACCTGTTATTCTCTTCTAAGCAGCTTGACAGTGAATGTGATGCAGATAAAAGAGGTATTCAAATAAAGCAGTAGGAGATCATAGCAGTCACACCAATACGCAGCACTGGCCATAGCCACACAATGACAAAGAAAGATCAAAATTTGGTACGTAAGAAAAACGCATTGCAGATATTGAGTCTGTATCAGCTATGATAGACTTCACAAATTTGTGCGGACATATGTTTTATCACAAGAGCAACTACAGTGTACATCTTCATCCTACTCCGTCTCTATTCCTTCTTCAGGAGATTGAAGAACACCTTTGGCTTTGGATAGCTTTCGATGCATAGTTCCTGTCACCACGATAGTTTCAGATGTGATTAATCTCTTTTTCTTTCTTTATATGTGATTAATCTCTAGTAAGTTAAAACTTGAAACTTAAAACTTGCAGGGTAGCTCAGCCTAATCTACTTAGAGGCAGATCACAAATTGGAGTGGACTTTTCTTGAACACCAAAATTACATGCATGTGCATGAACATGAAGTGGTTTAACTGATTTCATTGTCACATAACTATTTGTGGTCATTTGTGGTCATAATCATGCACTCTTTGTGGATTTAATTTAAGACATAACTTTTGTATTGATGTATGTATATTATATCATGTACATACATATATGGGATGTTATAATTTATACTACCTATCTCGATCTGTATATTATCAGGTACAATGTCAATTTCACTGTCTTAGAGATTTTAAATGCAACAAAAGGAGAGGTGGCTCCTCCCAGGATCTAAACAATAGCAAGTACTAGCGCTCCTGAGAACAGGAAGATATGCGGTAATCTCTATTATTTATAACGTCAAAACTTAACAGGTAATTTAGACAAGGCTTTGCCTTATTTTGAATCAATTAAAAGAGGTTACCCTTCATTAAACAGAGAGCAACTTTAGTAAAACCACCAACATAGTAGAAGCTTATCAGAATTTAGAAGTCTCTCATGTGTCATATATTTCTGACGCAACTTTAAAGTAAAGACAAACTGCAAGACCCGTTTACTAACTATTATATATTAAAACGTTGGTTATTTAGTAAAGAGAGTTAATGAGGAAACACTCTAATGAACTCATAAATACGGTCAATTTAGTACCTGCAATGCATTGGCTAAATGAAGCAATGTTGCTTAGGACCATGGTCTCCCAATAAACTGAAGCCCAATTGGCATGCCTTTGTCACATCCAATCTAAAAATATCAATTAAATTATAGACTTCAGAACGAAAAATCAATCTATACTGAAAAGAAACCCACAAATGTATGCTGTAAAGAAGAGGATTACCATGATTGTCACTGCTGGCAAACCCAGAAAATTTCCTGATATGGAGTACCTTACAAGTGCAGCTAATACAATGATTTACGAATAAAGGTTAACATCGTGTACAAAAGAATCTCAGATATAAGAAATTTTAAGGTCCATGTATATAGTTCAAGTAAGTTTCTACCACCTCCATTTATGTAGTCAAGTTCACCGGTGTCTAAAGCATCATCTTGTAATGCGTATGCAGTAACACTGTACAAGTAGAGAAAGTCAGTTAAACATTCATCAATTGGATAAGAAATTTGTTTTACAATTTCTTCATTTAATGATACTTAAACATGCACCAAAAATGGATCTACGAGCGTTGTGCGCATGCACGCTTTGTATTATGTACATGGTCTAAGTAAAGATCATCACATCATAAAGTACAGGAGAAAAGAATGACTGTTTACATAATTTATTTGCATATATTTCATTATTTCTTAAGAGAGTGTAGTTGAAGAATAATACCCTGTTGTAGGTGTGACAATGACATCTGCCGTCTTAAAAATTTCCTGATGGAGCTGCATTTGACGGTTCCTGTCAAATAATAATATACAAGTATATCATTCAATTTATCGAACCATTTTTAGAGATAATATCTCAATAGATAAATTCTATGTTTGGAAATTCTATTTAGATGTGTGGATGACCTAATTCTTTGAGCATTAAGGTACTCTTTGCTGTCAAACGAGCCATAGACACGAAGCCCAATTCTTGCATCCCACCCTATCTGAGCTGATTTCCTAGTATCAGGAAAGGAATGACATAAGCATGTTGAAGTATATGAAGGTACGGAAAACTAACTATGTATGTGCACGTGTATGTGTACATGTACGTGTATGCATGTATGTATGTTATGATAAATACATACAGTTTTTCAAGATGAGGGCCTAATGAAGTTGTGCATTCTGATCCAATTGTTACATAGTGAGCCAGACGCATCTCTTCTATCTCAGGTACCGTCACCTCCACAGTCTTGAAGATTGTAGGTTTCATTTAGATTTGTTTCATATCATCAGCGTGAATATTGAGGCATAATTTCACAGTTTGAAAAGAATACTACCTTCCATTGATAATTCCTACATAGCATCTCAAGGGTGTGATCACAACAGTTTCTGATATCTTCTGTTGAATCATTGAACCACTGCATGTTTCAAAACCAAGAGTTAGTATGTTAACTCAAGAAAGAAGTCATCTACGATTTTTAGGATTATGATTCAACACAAACCTCTCCATATTTAGCAAATTTTATGTTGGCGAGTGATTGTGAAGATGTTAGCAAAGGAAAACTCAGATCAGGCTGGAAAAGTAAAAAAGTTTCAGTTAGTGATTATTGTTGTCAAAAGGACATATATGACATAAGTTGTGCATGCTTAAAGTGAAATTAATAATGGGAATAGAGTAAATGGATGATTTCTCACCTGTGTAAATTTTGGTTGATTCAATGGAAAGGGATTACTTATAGCTGCAAAACTGACGCATTGAATTTTTAATGTATCAGTGAAGGATACGACAAGTAGAAGAACAACTAAGTGATCAGAGTGATAAGTCAGCTAACGTTATCAATGCATCTTCTACTGTTGCTGCTAGAATTCCTGGCATTCCAACTGTCCAATTTAGCGGTAGAACACTGAAATGATAATACGAAAACAGAGTTAGGCTTGTTATCAGTTTCTACTTAAATGAAATTCAAATGAAGTCTTTGATATGTTACCCAGAATTAGATATGCGACCGGCTGTAGGCTTGAAACCAACCACACCACATAGAGCAGCAGGCATACGAACAGACCCTAAAAATATAACAAATGAGGGAATAATGTATATTTGCAGTAGATAGATGTTTCATAATTCTTTCATGCATTACACTGCTATTATTATTATTTCTTTAATAACAGTTATATGATTATTGTGAAAGTTATATATGAAATGTTAATGAAGGGAATAAGCTTTCTGATTTATTGTGCATCTATAATGTTAGTTGCGATTCATGGTATTGCTGTGTTGAAATTAGAGAAAGAGATACGGTTTTCTATTGATTTACTAGGAAGAAACCAAAAGACTTATTTATGGTTACAATAGGGGTCTAATGCAGTGAATTTAGACACACTCAAATCATAGTAATAACTAAGGTAACAATAATAATGGGGTTAATTGCGGATAGACCCTTGTACTATTAAGTGTCAATAGAGCCTCAGTAGTTCCATTGTTATAGATAGATCCCGGTGGAATTTTTGACTCTTTCACCCTCAGGAGGTCTATTTGGCAAAAATTTCTCTTACACAAAGCTTAAAAGAGTCCAAAATAATTCACTCAGGTATCCATTTGCAATTAGGCGATTTTGCAGAGGGTCTATCTGCAAATAATGCATAATAATGTGCAGTGACGGATAGACACGTACATGACACAAACACACACATCACAATCTTCTCACGACATGCACACCCAGAATTACCAACTAACAGAGTAATCTGCAAAAGGATAAAAATCATGGAGATACTAGGCTGTCTTATTTCTGAAATAGCCCAAACTTAACTTTGAAGACGAAAATGGTTATACATGGTAGAAAGTAAACAAAATTAAATGCCAAAAATAACCCTACCTCCTCCATCAACTCCCAGCCAACAGGACATAATCCGCACAAACTACAGCAGCAGATCCACTTGATGAACCTCCAGAAACCTTGTTTATGTTATAAGGATTTCGACAAGCCCTACATCATTTACAATAACAAATATTGAATTATCCACTGTAATAGTACTATCTTGTATCAGTTAATTTCTCATAATAATGTGAGAAAAATTGTTCTTACCCATAATGAGGGTTTATCCCACTTGTACCAGCACCAAGCTCATGCATATTAGTCTTGCCTACAAGAATAGCTCCACATGACCTCAATTGTTTGACACAGATTGCATCATCTGTACACTGCCTCACTTTATGTAACCACTTAGTTCCTCCTATGTGATCCATCATTCACATGTGAGAAGGGAATTATTGTTATAAAATGCACTGCAGAAAAATGTCAAGTGTCGAAAACAAAGAAAAATGTCAAATTATACCTGTAGTAGGGTAAGGCATGCAATCCATCTCATCTTTAACTGCAACTAGTATGCCATCAAGAACTGAAAAGGGGATGCCTGATAGAACCAGTTAACACAGTTAAATGTATAACAGTTCTAACTGATAATATCCTGTAAAATTATATTATTGGCATTTTATGTAACCTTTATACAAATTCATAGTAGTTGAAGTTCCTGAAAATTTTTTCCCCCTGAAACTTGTGACTTATAGTTTAAGCATATCCATGTTTTGATTCTCTATTACATGCTTAGCAGAAGAAGAGGAAGCTCAGGTACTGCGACAAACTTTTAGCATGCGATCTACAAAATTACAGTTCAGAATTCACACCAAAAATTTCAACCTTATCTTTCAATATTTCCTGTTTCTTTGTGCAAATGTGATGCATTCGGTATTTGTTTACAGTGAGCATCTCATAAGTTTTGCTACTTTGTTCAGTAATCCGCAGTTCACATTCTTATATTTTTGCTACATCTGCCTATGTCATTAATCTATTATTAAATGTGTATGTGTTTCTTGTCATTAATAAAAACCACAGGAATAAGGTTGGTTAACAAAAATTGTTCTACTACCAGCAAGTGAGCAGGTCATGCATCATTAGCATCTGCTATTCACACAGAAAGCTTGACCAAATTGTCAATGGACTAAACACATTCTTCTTCCGGTAGAAAATGTATAGAGAACAAAATCTACCTTTTTCATATCGAACCGTTGACTCTTTAGCCTGTCTTATGATATCCTCTTCATTATAGCTAATGAAAAATGCCATTTTGAGATCAGGACCTGAAGAATTCTTCACTGCATCTAAGAATCTCTTTGCTACCTGTAAAATTCAACTGAACTTAGCCCTTGAAACAAAGGAATTTGGTTGGAAATACAAAGGGTACATAATAGAGAACATATTTGAAGTATAGAGTTCCTGAAAGGGTAAACTCCATCAACTTTGTGGGGTTTGCACAAAAACCCCTTGAATTATAAATCAGAGAATTCATTCCTGAATATCAAAATTATACTAAACCTCCTGAAGTGCAATTTTGAAAGCTCAAAAGAGTTTCGTGCAAAACCTCCTAAGTTCAGGGGGTTTTGTGAAATTTACCCTTCTTGAAATTTTGATGGAATACCTCAAGAGGAGTTGTTTCTTTGGAGTTGTAAGCTCTGGAGTAGTCTCTTATTGTCCAACGCCTAAAAGTGGAAGTTTGTTGACATAAACTAGATTCTATATCTGTAGAGACAATTAATAGCCTCCTGAACTTTCTCAATAGGAGATGAATCAAGCTTTATGGGACTAATTTCTTGCTCTGTATGATCTGAAACAATATAAACAAACTTTATTGTATCACTAAATATCTAAGTCTTAAAAGCTGTAGGAAAAATTCTGCATAGATGAACATTGTTGAAGAAATTGAACCTTTTGAAGCATGAATTGGAGTGAATAGGGGTGGCTCTGGAATTTCAGCATTTGATACAAACTGCAGTAAACCCACAACAATTAATCAAAATTTCAAGTATTGAAGATATATACAAAACAGACCCATGTGATTAAATCACCATAAGATGCAAAATCACTAATTAATTCAAATTAATGCATGACACTTTTAGAGCTAATCATGTCTTGAACTGTTAAACAGAGTACGTAGCCATACAAACTGAAATGCGAATTACCTTGTGTATGCGATTATCCCTCTTCAAAATATACACCACAATTGGCCCTAAAATCCATGACTCCAAAATCCAAACAAATATCTTTACGAGAATACCCGCCATCCGAGGAGCTAAATAAAAAATAAAAAAAATTACAAATAAAATCAATAAAAATATATCTCGATCACCAAACTTGAAAATCATATCATGATCACCTTTGACATCGGCAGGAGTATAAGATTCACTGCTATTCTTCCTGATATCGATATCCTTAACGGGTTTATACACCTTTCCTCTAGCTCTCAAGAGACCCATGTCACTAAACTTGGATATTTGAATGATATGAGAGTGATATTTGTCACCGTATTATGATGACTTATATATAAACATCAAGAGAGTGGGTTGGCAAGAAGAAGAGAGTAGAAGAAACTTTAATGGAAGAAAAGGGTAGAGGTTTGGTTTTCTTTCAAGTTGAGAAGAAGGATAAGACAATAAGAAGAAATCAATGAAAGCATGAGCCAAAGGGCTTTACAAAGTTTTAAATTATGCGAGGAGGTATAGTTTCCTGTCGACATCTTTGGCTTGTAGTGAGAGAGAATGGAGGGAGTCTTCTTGGTTTGTAACGATTTCATTTCCTTTTGTTGAGAAGATCACAAGGAGTTTTGGGACGACCCAGGAGGCTGCCACTGCTAGCCAACTGTGAGCTCAACGGTGACTATTAAATTCGGACAAATTTTTGAAATAGACCTTTTCACAAACGAAATTATCAATTTCGACCTACTTACAAAATATTTATCAAAATTGACCTTGTTTCAGCCACGTCAGCAAAACTAGGTTGATTTTGATAAAAAAAATATTTCCGAATTCCACTGGATTGGCAATCCCGTGAAGTTAAATTGTGTGTTAAACTCCCCGGGATTCTCAATCCCGTAGAGTTTACAAAAATTTTTTCTAAAATCGACGAGTTCCCAAAATATTTATCAAAATCGACCTTGTTTCAGCCAACGTGTCAGAAACTAGATCTATTTTGATAAATATTTTGGGACTAGGTCTATTTTGATAAATTTTGTTTAGAATAGGTCTAATTCAAAATTGTGTCCTTCTCAAAGCTCCAACTACCTCGTCAATAAACAATAAATTATAGCGAAAATATAAATAAAACAAACTCAAATCTAAATTAAATTGGTCAGTCGAACTTTATAAATAAAAAAAGGTCAGCCGAATTACTTGGGTAAGTATATCATGTACATAAGCTGTGAGCACTAAGAGGTTTGCTTCAGCACTCGCAAATGGGTTTTAATTTATTTTTATTTGATTTTTTATTAAAAGGGTAATATTGTAACTTCCTTTCCTACCTTCTTACCCATTAGTTCAGATCCAACCGTCCTCAATTTCGAAGATTGACCTTACAATCTCTATCAACAAATTCGTCTAGAAACCCATAAATGCACACAATCAACAACCATAGTTGGGATGATTTTCTGAGGACTAATAAATGGGCAATCAAACTGAGATTTTAGGGGCAAAAAAAATCAAAATCAAAATTTCAACTAATGGATAATCACTGAATCAAGAAGAATGCTGCACAACCCAATTCTCCTCCTACTGATCCGCCATCAACAGCGACGACGAGGACGAGTCTCTAGTCGAAGGAGATCGACTCTTGATGTTGGAGTCCACACGATGTTGATGCTCGTGGTTGAGTCACTCTCACCGTCGATTTGTCAATCGGTGATGGAAGAAGCAAGGATAGGGATGGATCGATGTAGGGTAGAACGAACCAAATAATTAACAAATAGTTTGTTAATTATTCACTAATTATTAGGTCATATTCGATTTGGTAGTTAATTTAACACTAAATAAATAATATTTAGTATTCGAGTTCATTAACTAATAGAATTTTTCTAAAATCGATCTAGTTCCAAAATATTTATCAAAATCGACTTTGTTTTAAATTAGCGTAAACTAGATCTATTTTGATAAATATTTTGGGACTAGGTCTATTTTGATAAATTTTGTTTAGAATAGGTCTAATTCAAAATTGTGTCCTTCTCAAAGCTCCAACTACCTCGTCAATAAACAATAAATTATAGCGAAAATATAAATAAAAACAAACTCAAATCTAAATTAAATTGGTCAGTCGAACTTTATAAATAAAAAAAAAAGGTCAGCCGAATTACTTGGGTAAGTATATCATGTACATAAGCTGTGAGCACTAAGAGGTTTGCTTCAGCACTCGCAAATGGGTTTTAATTTATTTTTTATTTGATTTTTTTATTAAAAGGGTAATATTGTAACTTCCTTTCCTACCTTCTTACCCATTAGTTCAGATCCAACCGTCCTCAATTTCGAAGATTGACCTTACAATCTCTCTATCAACAAATTCGTCTAGAAACCCATAAATGCACACAATCAACAACCATAGTTGGGATGATTTTCTGAGGACTAATAAATGGGCAATCAAACTGAGATTTTAGGGGCAAAAAAAAAAATCAAAATCAAAATTTCAACTAATGGATAATCACTGAATCAAGAAGAATGCTGCACAACCCAATTCTCCTCCTACTGATCCGCCATCAACAGCGACGACGAGGACGAGTCTCTAGTCGAAGGAGATCGACTCTTGATGTTGGAGTCCACACGATGTTGATGCTCGTGGTTGAGTCACTCTCACCGTCGATTTGTCAATCGGTGATGGAAGAAGCAAGGATAGGGATGGATCAGATGTAGGGGTAGAAACGAACCAAATAATTAACAAATAGTTTGTTAATTATTCAGCTAATTATTAGGTCATATTCGATTTGGTAGTTAATTTAACACTAAATAAATAATATTTAGTATTCGAGTTCATTAACTAATAGAATTTAACTAAGGGTATATTCGATTCGCTTTCTTATCAAATATTCGCTTAAAATTTGATCGCTTATAATTTGTATCATTACACATATTATTTTATATTTTCAACCTACTTATACTTTCTACTTAAGTTCTATATATTAATTTTGAGAAATTTAAACAATCTTAAATTATTTTCTAATGAAATATTCGAATTATATATATATATAATCACAGTCACTAATCTCGAGTGAGTTTAGCTTTAGGTTGAAGATGACAGGATCCGCTCACTCAATACCTAGCTCGAAGTCAATGTTTTCCCCACGTAGAAGCTCGTGAGAGATCGGACTTGGCTCCCCGTTGTACCTCACGATCAAGTCGTTGTTTTGAGCTAAGAGTGGAGGAGAAAATGAACAAGAAGAGTTCTTAATTGAAGAGTGCAGGAGAGAAAAATGGCTTACCCCTGTATTGAGAAGCGTTCTTCTCTTTAGGAATGAGAGAGGGCAAGTTGGTCATTTCAAAGATTAGTTTTACACATGTCGTCATGAGTGGAGAGGGTCACCATTGATTTGATGTGGGTATGGAAATACGCAGCCATGTGGCCAAAGACAACGCCATTAATTGTGATGTTGACTTGTTGTTGGCGCGGCTCAAGGCCAACTAGTAAAGCAGAAGTATCTGAAGCGCATTACCGTGAGCAAGTCGTCCGAGGGTATCAGAAGGCACGCACACCGTAGTAGCCGAACACTTGCGAGAGCAGAGAGATCCCCTTCGGCCCTGAGTTCCCTTACTTTGGCGCGAGATTGGGTTCGTGTCGATTTTCATACAGGGATTAATAAAAAATCTTTTTGGGGTACCAACAGTAGGCCCCTTTCACTTGGATGCGGCTTAAGCCGGGTCCGAGTGAAATCCAACTTCCGCTTGTCGACTTGTGAGGATTGGTTCCTTGAACTTAGGGGGAGGCCAAGATTTTTGGTTAGCGTTGGAAGAAGGCAGCAGCCCTGGAGTGCAGGCTGGAAGAATCGCTTCGACTGGGAGGGAGGACCGACTGACCAGGAGGAAAGTTCGACTCGACCAGGGAGGAGGTCCGACTCGACCAGGGAGGAAGGTTCGACTCGACTGGAGGAAGGTTCGACTGACCAGGAGGAAAGTTCGACTCGACTGGAGGAGGGTTCGACTCGACTCGGGAGGGAGGACCGACTCGACTGGAGGAAGGTTCGACTGACCAGGAGGAGGTCCCACTGACCAGGAGGAAAGTTCGACTCGACCGGGAGGAAAGTTCGACTGACTGGAGGAAAGTTCGACTCGACAGGAGGAGGTCCCACTGACTGGAGGAAAGTTCGACTCGACAGGAGGAGGTCCCACTCGACTGGAGGAAGGTTCGACTGACCAGGAGGAAAGTTCGACTCGACAGGAGGAGGTCCGACTCACCAGGAGGAGGTCCGACTGACCAGGAGGAGAGTTCGACTCACTGTGGAGGAGAGTTCGACTCACTGAGGAGGAGGTCCGACTGACTGGGAGGGAGGACCGACTCACCAGGAGGAGGACCGACTGACCAGGAGGAAAGTTCGACTGACTGAGGAAGGTTCGACTCGACTGGAGGAAGGTTCACTCGACTGGGAGGAGAGTTCGACTCGACCAGGAGGAGGACCGACTCGACCAGGAGGAAAGTTCGACTGACTCGGGAGGAAAGTTCGACTCGACACAGGAGGAAGGTTCGACTCGACACAGGAGGAAGGTTCGACTGACCAGGAGGAGGTCCGACTCGACTGGGAGGAAAGTTCGACTTCGACGAGGGAGGAAAGTTCGACCGACTGGGAGGAAAGTTCGACTCGACACAGGAGGAAGGTTCGACTCGACTGAGGAAGGTTCGACTCGACCGGGAGGAGGACCGACTCGACCAGGAGGAGGACCGACTGACCAGGAGGAAAGTTCGACTCGACTAGGGAGGAGGGTTCGACTCGACCAGGGAGGAAGGTTCGACTCGACCTGGGAGGAAGGACCGACTCGACCAGGGAGGAGGTCCGACTCGACCTGGGAGGAAAGTTCGACTCGACCTGGGAGGAGGGTTCGACTCGACCAGGGAGGAGGTCCGACTGACTGGAGGAAGGTTCGACTGACCAGGAGGAGAGTTCGACTTGACTGGGAGGAAGGTTCGACTTCGACACAGGAGGAAGGTTCGACTTCGACGAGGGAGGAGGTCCACTCGACCGGGAGGAGGACCGACTCGACTGGGAGGAAAGTTCGACTCGACCTGGGAGGGAGGACCGACTCGACCGAGGAAAGTTCGACTTCGACTGGAGGAAGGTTCGACTGACCAGGAGGAAAGTTCGACTTCGACTGGGAGAAGGTTCGACTCGACACAGGAGGAAGGTTCGACTCGACCGAGGAGGAAAGTTCGACTTCGACAGGGAGGAAAGTTCGACTCGACCTGGGAGGAGGGTTCGACTCGACTGGGAGGAGGGTTCGACTCGACAGGAGGAGGTCCGACTCGACCGAGGGAGGAGGACCGACTGACCAGGAGGAAAGTTCGACTTCGACTGGGAGGGAGGACCGACTGACCAGGAGGAGAGTTCGACTCGACTGGGAGGAAAGTTCGACTCGACCAGGGAGGAAGGTTCGACTCGACCAGGGAGGAAGGTTCGACTCGACCAGGGAGGAAGGTTCGACTCGACCAGGGAGGAAAGTTCGACTCGACTCGGAGGAAAGTTCGACTCGACTCGGAGGAAAGTTCGACTCGACACAGGAGGAAAGTTCGACTCGACACAGGAGAAGGTTCGACTTCGACGAGGGAGGAGAGTTCGACTCGACCGGGAGGAGGACCGACTGACCAGGAGGAAAGTTCACTCGACTGGGAGGGAGGACCGACTCGACTGGGAGGAAGGTTCGACTTCGACACGGGAGGAAAGTTCGACCGACTGGGAGGAAGGTTCGACTCGACCAGGGAGGAAGGTTCGACTCGACCAGGGAGGAGAGTTCGACTCGACCAGGGAGGAAAGTTCGACTCGACCTGGGAGGGAGGACCGACTCGACCAGGGAGGAGAGTTCGACTCGACCTGGGAGGAAAGTTCGACTCGACACAGGAGGAAGGTTCGACTCGACGGGAGGAAGGTTCGACTCGACTGAGGAAAGTTCGACTCGACCTGGGAGGGAGGACCGACTCGACCAGGGAGGAGAGTTCGACTCGACCTGGGAGGAGGGTTCGACTCGACCAGGGAGGAGGTCCGACTCGACCAGGGAGGGAGGACCGACTTGACCAGGGAGGAAAGTTCGACTCGACCAGGAGGAGAGTTCGACGACTGGGAGGAAGGTTCGACTGACCAGGAGGAAAGTTGACTCGACACAGGAGGAAAGTTCGACTCGACAGGGAGGAAAGTTCGACTGACTGGAGGAAAGTTCGACTCGACCAGGAGGAGAGTTCGACTCGACACAGGAGGAAGGTTCGACTCGACCAGGAGGAAAGTTCGACCGACTGGGAGGAAAGTTCGACTCGACCTGGGAGGAAGGTTCGACTCGACCAGGGAGGAAAGTTCGACTCGACCAGGGAGGAGAGTTCGACTCGACCAGGGAGGAGAGTTCGACTCGACCTGGGAGGAAGGTTCGACTTCGACACAGGAGGAGGTCCACTCGACCGGGAGGAAGGTTCGACTCACAGGAGGAGAGTTCGACTCGACCAGGGAGGAAAGTTCGACTCGACCAGGGAGGAGGTCCGACTCGACCTGGGAGGAAGGTTCGACTCGACCAGGGAGGAGAGTTCGACTCGACCTGGGAGGAAAGTTCGACTCGACCTGGGAGGAAGGTTCGACTCACAGGAGGAGAGTTCGACTCGACTCGGGAGGAGGACCGACTGACCAGGAGGGAGGACCGACTCGACCAGGGAGGAGAGTTCGACTCGACCAGGAGGAAAGTTCGACTCGACCTGGGAGGAAGGTTCGACTGACCGGGAGGAATGACCGACTGACCGGGAGGAAAGTTCACTGACTGAGGGAGGACCGACTCACCAGGAGGAGAGTTCGACTCGACTGGGAGGAAAGTTCGACTCGACTGGGAGGAAGGTTCGACTACTCAGGAGGAGGTCCGACTCACTGTGAGGGAGGACCGACTTGACCAGGAGGAAAGTTCGACTGACTCGGGAGGAGGACCGACTGACCAGGAGGAGAGTTCGACTGACCGGGAGGAAAGTTCGACTCGACTGGGAGGAAGGTTCGACTCGACTGTGGAGGAGGTCCCACTCACTCAGGAGGAGGACCGACTTGACCAGGAGGAAAGTTCGACTCGACGGGAGGGAGGACCGACTCACCAGGAGGAGAGTTCGACTGACTGGAGGAAAGTTCGACTCCACTGGAGGAAGGTTCGACTCACAGGAGGAGGTCCCACTCGACTGGGAGGAAGGTCCGACTCACTGTGAGGGAGGACCGACTCACCAGGAGGAGAGTTCGACTGACTGTGGAGGAGAGTTCGACCGACTGGGAGGAGGTCCACTCACCAGGAGGAGGTCCGACTCGACCGGGAGGAGGACCGACTGACCAGGAGGAAAGTTCACTCGACTGGGAGGAAGGTTCGACTGACTCCGGGAGGAGGTCCGACTCACTGTGAGGGAGGAGCGACTTGACCAGGGAGGAAAGTTCGACTTGACCTGGGAGGAAGGTTCGACTGACTGAGGAAGGTCCGACTCGACTGGAGGAAGGTCCGACTGACTCGGGAGGAAGGTCCGACTGACTGGGAGGAGGGTTCGACTCACCAGGGAGGAAAGTTCGACTGACTGTGGAGGAGGTCCGACTCGACCTGGGAGGAAGGTCCGACTCGACCAGGGAGGAAGGTTCGACTCGACCTGGGAGGGAGGACCCACTCGACCAGGGAGGAGAGTTCGACTCGACCTGGGAGGAAGGTTCGACTCGACCATGGAGGAGGTCCGACTGACTGGGGAAGGTTCGACTGACTGTGGAGGAGAGTTCGACGACTGGGAGGAATGACCGACTCGATCGGGAGGAGGTCCCACTCGACTGGGAGGAGGGTTCGACTGACCGGGAGGAAAGTTCACTCACTGTGAGGGAGGACCGACTTGACCAGGAGGAAAGTTCGACTCGACTCGGGAGGGAGGACCGACCAGGAGGAGAGTTCGACTCGACTCGGAGGAAAGTTCGACTCGACTGGAGGAAGGTTCGACTCACTGTGGAGGAGGTCCGACTCACTGGGAGGGAGGACCGACTTGACCAGGAGGAAAGTTCACTCGACTCGGGAGGGAGGACCGACCGACCAGGAGGAGAGTTCGACGACTGGGAGGAAAGTTCGACCGACCTGGGAGGAAGGTTCGACTCACTGGGGAGGAGGTCCGACTCGACCTGGGAGAAAGGTTCGACCCGACAATTGACAACCCATAGGTTGGGCGCCTAGGACTTACGTGGCGCCTGGGTCTTATGGAGTCGGCAAGGCGATCTCATTTTGAGGAGCAAGCGTCGGCCCGTCGTGACTCCGTGAAGAACGACAGCGTGGGTGGGTGCTAGGACTTACGTGGCGCCTAGGTCTTATGGAGTCGGCAAGGCCGATCTCTGTTTTGAGGCAAAGAGCAAGCCTGAGTCGGCTCACGTGGGAGCGGCGACTCAGAGAAGACGGCCGTGGGTCGGTGCCTAGGACTTACGTGGCGCCTAGGTCTTATCGAGTCGGCTCACATGGGCGATGACTTGGCGGCGGATATGCTCCTTGACTCGACTTAATGTGGTTGGGCAACCCGCTTGACTTGGCGAGTAGGGTGTGGTTACTTAATTGGGCGAGTTGGATCACCGTCGCGACTAGGTGAGAATGGTTCCTTGACTCGTCCTAAACGAGGGGAATACCTCACCGACTTAGTGAGAGTGGTAGGTTAAACTTTAAGTAAGTTGGGTCACTGTCTCAACTAGGTGAGAAGGGTTCCTTGACTTCGGCGTGGCGAAGAAGGTTCGACTCGACCTAGGAAGAAGTGCGCTGAACTACACCCAAGAAGGAAGTTACCTCGACTCGAGCTAAGAGAGTGGGATGTCCCGACTTCGTGTTAGGTGAAAGGGCGTACCTTGACTTCGGCCCGATGGGAAGGATCCCCTAAACTCGGCTCCAACAAAGAAGCTACCCGACTTCGGCAAGTAAAATTGGGTTGTTACAACTCGCTTTAGCGAGAAGGTCGATCCGATCTGTTGCGAAATTCGATCGCTAAGCCGCTCCTTGTACAATTTAAGATAGAGAATAATTGTCAGAAACAAAATTCTATTTATATAGAAAGTTCTTGAGCAAGATTTACAATGCAAATTCGTTGAAAAAACTTCCTGTTGAGGCGGTTGACTCTTGTAGCCGAGAAGCGGAGCAACAATGACACTATGTAACCAAACTTGATCTTGTATGGTCGTAGGATTTCTATGTGATCGACCGAGTACTGTAGCGCTGAGTGAGAATGCCCCAGAAAGAGGTTAAGAAGGTCGGCTACTGTAGCGCCGAGTCGGCTACTGTAGCAGAAATGATCCTGCCATGACATCCATCATTTTTGGGCCATCTGAGATCGTTTGTGGCTCCCAAATTGCTATTTACTGTACTTGAACTGATTGGGTGATCTTTTCAGTGGAGTCACGGGCTGGGCTTGATGAGTGTAGGGGAGGTTTCAAATCTCAAAAGATCACCAGCCGCATGCTCAGATCCAGGTATGTTTGCTCGAAGAAGAGAGAGGCCCCACGGTGGGCGCCAAACTGTTGATGTATATAATCACAGTCACTAACCTCGAGTGAGTTTAGCTTTAGGTTGAAGATGACAGGGATCCGCTCACTCCCCCGAATACCTAGCTCGAGTTGGATGCATTCTTCCCCCACACGGTGGCTTCGTGAGGGCGGGACTTGGCTCCCCGTTGTACCTCCGACGATCAAGTCGTGTTTTGAGCTAAGAGTGGAGGAGAAAATGAACAGAAGAGTTCTTAATTGAAGAGTGCAGAGGAGAGAAAATGGCTTACCCCGTATTGAGAAGCGCTCTTCTTTAGGAATGAGAGGGCAAGTTGGTCATTTCGGCATTAGTTTTACACATGTCGGTCATGAGTGGAGAGGTCACCATTGATTTGATGTGGGGTATGGGAATGGTCTGGCCATGTGTAAACATGCATTAATTGTGATGTTGACTTGTTGTTGGTAGGGCTCAAGGCCAACTAAAGCGAGAATCTTGTAGCGGTCGTTCTTGTAGCAAGTCGTCAGAGATGCTTATGTAGACGAGTCACCACCTGTAGCGGAGACGACCGAAGACGCTTCAGCGTCGGCCAAGCAACTATGCATCAAACAACTTTGTAGCGGTCGGTCGAACTCTTATAGCGAGTCGACCCCTCGTATGGCGGAGACGACCGAAGACGCTTCGCGTCGGCTAAAGATCAGTAGCATCCCGACACTATAGCAATCGGTCGAACAACTTGTAGCGGGTAGGTGCGTAAGCGAGCGACCGATAAAATTTGAACTGCGCCGTGGCGGCGGGGACAGCGTTCGGTCGGCGTTCTGTAGCGGTCGGTCCTCTTTGTAACAGCAAAGGTCGACAGCAGCAGGCGACTGCTGTAGTAGCCACTTGGAAGCGAAGATCCCCGCCGACCGAGTTTCCTTACTTTGGCCAGATTGGGTTCGATGTCGATTTTCATACAGGATTAATAAAAATCTTTTGGGGTACCAACATATATATATATATATATATATATATATATATACATCATAACTTTAAAGAAATAATTTTCATTTATAAATTTAAATACTATTTCAAAATTAAGTTCTTTAGCATAATGAATATACTTTGACATTTGATAAATATTCATGAATATTCATGAATATTTATCAAATCTGAATATTTGAGTTTGAATTCAAAAGCTGCAGACATGGAAATTTGAATTAGGGTTCGAATTCGAACAAATACAAATACGAACATCTCGGTATTCGATTTGATTCGTTCGTTTACCACCCCTAATCAATTGAAGACAAAATAAGCTTTCTAAATTACCCCTTAAAACTAATTAATTTACAAGTTTGACAATGGAACTCCAAAACAACCGCCACTACGCCAAAATCTATATTTACGAGACACTCTGAGAGCTATATTCACTGAACTTATTTACTAACTGTGCCATTGGGACTCGAAATTTTATTTATTAGAGTACCGAATCTATTAGCATATTTAAAATCAAAATAATTGAACTAACCGATCCCAACATAATTGTTTAAAAGCTATCACCTTTTCTAGGTGAAAAGGTAATTTATACTAATATTTTATATATTTTAATTGTCAAAGGTTCTCTTTTATTTTATAAAGTAGTTGCTATGATGAATTTGCTCTTCGACTTCGGATATAAGATGAACAGGAGGTTTGAATGAGTATAAGAATTTGTATTTTAGCTAAAAATTCTCTAACTAGACATGTCAATGCCAAAACCGAACAAACTAAACCGAACCGTATCGAACTGTTTGATTCAATTCGGTTCGATTTTACAAAAATAGTTAAAACCAATCGAACCGAACATTTGCTCACTTTTACTATAATAAACTCAATTATTTACCGAGTTAAACGGGTTGATATTAGGCTATACCCATTACCATTAGGGGTACAAAAAAAATCCATATCCGCAGATATTTTCATATCCATTAGGATGCAAATATGTTGATATGGTTACTAAATATCTACATGCGATAAAATATAGTTACGATAGGAAATATCCAAATATATGTCGATCGTAATTGCGAATTGTTTTCATCTTTAGATTGATAGATTTGAGGTTAATTTGGATGATCAAAAGATATAATCTTAGCTATCATATAACAAAACATATTAATGAACTCTCTTGTATCATATGAACTATATATTTTTCAATCTTATATGGTTTTCATATATGTTTTGCATCTGCATGTAAATTCATTTCCATATCCGATTTTAGTTTTCTCTTATCAAGACATATCCATATTTGTATATGTTTTCCTAACTGGTAAACGGTTGTAGATATATAATAATTATCATGTCGATACATATCCGATCCATTTGCATCCCTAAACCCCATATATGAAATTAGTGGGTCTGGATTAGTTGACCCGACAAGTCCGGACCGTTTACCACCTCTAGTCTTCCCAATGGCCAATGCGCACAGCACGAACTTATATTATTCTTTTCTTTTGGATGTTTTATCAAACAACTTCATAAAATATAAATTATTTTAATATCATTGCTTTCTCTTGGAATAAAAAATAAAAAAGAATATGCCTCTTGCGTAAGAAAATACTCAACTTGTCATTGTCACAAGTCGGAATTCAGAGGAAGTGTTGCTATTTCACTCCAAGACACTATCAAAATCTAAAGAAGCCAAAGTGATCCGGAAAAGAAACAACAAGAAATTAAAAAATTACAAAATTTTTCCTTTTTATTCCCTTATGATACTCTCTTGGAAAAGTCCAAGGAGATCCTGTATCATTGTAAAATAGCATGTAGATGATAACTATGAATATTATACAATATTCCATCATGAATTTTTTTCTCCCTTTACCATCTGAATAAGACTTTAAAATCATATAGAATATGTTAAATATCCATCCAAGGTGACAATGAGACTTTCTTTAGGAGCTCATCATTGTCATATCACATTTTGGCAATTCTTTTTTAAACATAATAAAAGCTTGAGAAACTTGGTTTTCCATAAAACTTCTAGTGATTGTTTTTTAGGTGATGTAGGAATATAGGAAAGAGCGGATCCACCTTGACAAAAGTGGGGTCACGTGACCCCACTTTGGTCCCGAGGACCTAGAGCCACTTCTTAAACCCACCCATCAACAAATTCGCCTCGCTAACAAAATAAATATGTGACCCCACTCTAGTTTTCAACTTCCCACGAGAACCCATTCCAGTTTTTCAACTTCCCATGAGAACCCACCCAAGTAAAAAATGGAAATTTTCAACAAAAAAAAACCCTCTTAATTTCAAGGGTTTCTCGGATGAACTCCCCTTATCTTTTGAAATGTCGCAGAACTCCTCTTAAGTTTTGAGATTCTCAGAAAACCCCCTTCAACCTTCAATGATTCTCAAAAACCGTAATTTTTCACTAATAAAAATATCTTACTGTCGTAATTTTACCCAACCATGTGAAATTTACGGTTAACATTGTTAAGAATTTTTTCTTGAAAGATGTTGAAAGTTGAAGGTGATTTCTGAGAACCCAAAAGTTAAGGAGGATTTGTGATAGTATGGAAGTTAAGGGGAGTTATACGAGAACACCAAACTCGAGGGGATTTTTTTTCATATTTATCCACTAATGAACTCACCTTTCAATTCAAGCTCATAACTCGAGAATCCGTTACTAGTAACATATTTTGAGAAAGATGTATTTGATAGTGTTACTAATGATGCGATTATGAACTTTTGTTTGAAAAATATGAAAACTCGTTGGGTGCAAATTTTAAAATTTTTTTAATATTAATTATGTAGCGACATCACTTTCCAGAAATCCTATATCGGCCATCATATGTAGGCCAAATTTATATGCACAAATGAATAGGAGGACCAAGAGCTAGAGTTGCCCGTGGCTTTGATTATTATAGGATTCTAATTATCTCAAGCATATATGAGATTTTCAATCATATTCACTTCTCTCCAAAATTCACCAACACAATGGTGCAACTATCTAAAGTTATCTAGAATGTCACCTAAAAGTGTATCAAGGATAAAGTTAGCAGCAACAACTGGAAAGGCTTTTGATCTCTTACTTTTTTTATAGAGGTTGGACCATCTTCATCATATGTGGATGACAATGAAATTTTCAAAGAGAACATTTTTCAGTTTATTTAGTATTTATGTAATTTTGAATAGATGTTGTATTTGTTTTCCAAACCATGGTTTATATTAAAATCATAATGTGGGATAAGATAAGCTCTTTGGTTTAGTTTTAGTTGAACCCTTAAGCATACTGTGCTAATAATATGTCAATGCCCAACTTATATTGTTTCTCTAATCTTCCATTTTTTTTTTTTCATTAGTTTTGTTCAACAATAGCTCTGCAATAATTCCATCTTACTTTAATACCCCACCAAAAAAAAAACACTCCATCTTGCTTTCTACGAAACAAGAGGTTAAGAATTCAAATCTCTTGCACGGTGCAATAAGAATTTGGTTTTGATATAAACAAAAGAACACAATCTTCTATATGTGGTAAGCCCACCACATAAAAAAGTAATAAAAAATTGTCATAAATATAAATTCTTGAAATTTTCAAAAGAATAATATGTAGTTTTTTCTCTCTCAAAAGAAGTGGACGAGGGTCTACCCTTTATTGGTAATAATAGTATTCTTATCATTCTTATTTCGTGAGAAATGTCATTTTCTATGTTCAACATCACACGAAAAACAAAATTAATTAAGATAGCAAGACGTATAACCGTAACCCGTGCGAACAGCGAAGCTCTATGGGACTGGGACACGCAAACCATTAAGTCCTGTCCTACTCTTGTTATAGTTTCAGTACTAATCAAAAATATCAATGATGAGAGAAATTTCTCACTTATTCTAGCCTATTTCAACAACTAATACTAGGTTTATTATCTTTCATTAAACTAATCTCAACTTTTAGTACCATTAACCAAACTAACTACTAAGCTTAAGCTACAATCTTCATTCACTAATGAGTCAATAGCCCACTTTGGACTCAAGTGTTAATGGATTTGAAAATGAAAAAAAAATTATATTTTTTCATTACTTAATCGATCTATCCTCATCAAACTATTCTACAGATTCTATAAAATATGAGCACAAAGATCATTCATCAATTTTGTTGATGAAATTTTCTTCATTAATGAAGGAGAGAAAAATCCAAGGGCTTGTTAGATTTGATGGTTGCGATTCCGTACAGCTTTAATTGAAGAAAATGAGTTGTATAATAGAAAGTTTGGTTTTAATTAATGTGTTGTCTAAAGTCGTTAACTTTTTTATTTTTATTTTTAAATAATTATGGGCAGCGGCAGGCCCATGCAGTGGTGCAATTATGATTACTAACGGATCTTATATGGTATTTATCACATCCGTTTACTAATGACAACTATAAATACGAACATGGATATGAATGGAATAATTGAAAAATATGTATAGTTACAAATCAGACATGAAGAAATAGATAAAGATTGAAAAGTATGAGTCCATGGTGAAACACAAACTATTTAAGAAACCAAAATTTCTCAAAAATAAGAGCTCATCAGTTTGCTTGACACATCCGAAAGCTAAGTTTGAATCTCTGAAACACCAAAATTGATCTTAGATTCATTGATCTAAGGTTAAAAATAAGTTCAGCTGATTGAACGAAACATATGTTCGGACATTGAGATGTAAATCCGGATATTTCACTTATATCTATATCCTTATTCACGTCTGTAAAAAAAAATGAAAGATACATATATTTGTGTCCATATCCTATCAGATAGAGATATTTGACGTTAGCTAGGTGTAACTCATGAGCCACTGCCCCCAGAAGCTAAGGCAAATTGGTCCACTCCCGCTAGAAATTTAATTTGCGTGTTTTTGCATTATAAACCTCAACCTTTCATATTTGCAAAATAATCCCCCCCCCCACCCCCACAATTTTGATATTTGTAAAATTACCCTCTGATTTTCTCACATTGGTTTTTTCTGTCCCTTCCACTTAACAAATTTAGTTGTTAAATGGGAAAATGTTAAACATCTATTGGAAAACACTAGAAATTTTGACACACCACTATTTAGAAACCAACATTGTAAAGTTAGAGGAGTAAAAGACCGAATATGCAAGTTTTGGGAATAAATTCACAAATATCAAGATTTGATGGGTAAATTTACAAACATGAAAGATATGAGGGGCATATATTGCAAAAACTCTTTAATTTAATCTATTATCTATTACATTACTATTTAAGAAAAGCTATGTTTTGGTATTCTACCCTATGTTAGTCACCCATTTAAAAATTCCAAAGATTCACACAACTTCCAATAACCTATTATTTCATAACTAATAAATCATCCATTATTTGATAACTACCTCCACTATTTCAAATCTAAGTTATTTCTCAGCTATAGAAATTAATATGTTAATTTGGTGCGATAACAAAGTCTAATGGTGAAAATTAATGACATTAATCTCAGGGTGTTCATTGAGACTGTTCGCGTAGAAATCCTCGATTTAGGATAAAGACGCTGAAAATAGAGTACATATGTTGCACAATACTTCTATTTTAGAGATTTCACATCATGTTGTTGCTATTCATTATTAATTTCTTAATAAAAAACTACCAAAATGTGTATAATACTTTTTCACGCCTATTTATATTAGCATGAATGGTTATAGCATTTTTTAATTTTGCACAAGTATGTACTCTGCCAAGCATGCATCATGTGCTGCGTAGTACAAGTATCATCATTGGAGAAAGACCCATGTCTCTGATACATTAAAGTGATAACAACATTTACCATATATTTTAGGATGATGCATAAGTTGCTATTCACGAATATGATTGGTTTGGTATCTATCTTGTAGAGGGGAAAAAAGAATAAAAACTCATAATCACTTTTGGTAGTTGTGCTTAAGTCCTTATTGATGGGAGGTAGGAGAAATAATTTGTGAATGGGATGTAGTTGTGCTTAAGTGCTTGTGGATGCTATTCACATGTCATGTTTAATGGAGGAGACACAACTCTCACTAGCACGTACATTTGGTTCATAATGTAGCACTAATTATAAGGAAAAAATACAGAATATTACAATTATTCATATTGTTGCTATAATTGAAGGATTTTCTACCCGAATCATTTGCAATTGAACATGGGGCTGTTTGGTTCAATTTCTATAAAAAAAAGGAAAAGGAAAAGTGCCCAAATTTTAATTTCCTTGTATTTCTATAAAAATTTGTAGGAAAAATTTATAGAACTAAAAGAGTACTACTTTTCTTACTTTTTGTTATTTCTTTGTTTGGTTCAAAACATGAAAAGTTTCTAACTTCTGAGAAAATAGGTTGTTTTCTTTCTTTTTGCTTGGTTGGATATCACTTTATAGAAAATAGGTTCCTAACAATGTCCATGGAAAATCACTTTAGGGATGGAGAAATGGGAATGCGGGTATACTTAATTATTTTTTAATACAAATGTCGATTTCTAGGCAACTTTCTCCCATTTGGGGAGGAAGTTGATTTCTATAAAATAGCCCTATTTTCCCTACTTTATAGAAAATTTTTCTATAGAAATTTTTTGAACTAAACACAGTTTATAGAAATCTACAGAAATCTATTATTTATAAAAATATTATTGTCAGGTGTTTTCCCGAAACTTTTCTATAAAATGGGTGAACCAAACACCACCTAACTGTAAGTAAATGAGTTGCAATTATTTGTTTCGTAACAATTTTGTAATGGAATCACAAGTGCGGTTCCAAATGGGATAATTCTATAACATGTTACATGTGAGACTCGACGCTGACAAAGGCGCAAATTTGAAATTTGAATGAAAATTTCTGATTAAATATAAAGAAAAATGTGATTTTATTCTTGCAAATCAAATGAAATGAAACAAAAAACAAGAAGACTCGTTGCTACAGCTGATAAAAATGGCGAATGAAAATACGGTTATAATGCAAAATCAAGTAACGTTGAGGATAATTAAAGCTCTATTACTTGGTTGAAAATGTCTTATAACAGAGGCGCTTATATCATCATCTTATATTATATTATATTATATTCTACTCCCTTTAAAAGTGGGAGTTTAGGAAAAACTCTCCATGGACAAAAATAATTTTGACCTTTTAGATATTACATTATTTTCATAATTTATCCTAATTAATTTTAATTATAGATATAAGCTTCAATTATCCTATCCTATCCTAATTAGTATGTATATAAGCTCAGATTTGATTTAAGTATGATAAAATTATATTAAGTTATAGATAATTGTTCAACCTTCACGTTAAATACTTCTTGAAACTACAAAATAGAAAATCTCAGAACTTATAAAGTTTATTTACTAGAGAAAATAGATAAATATTTTAAAATTTTGACAATCTAAAGGTTTGAATTTAATACCTAACAAGTAAAAAAATAAAACTTTTATCTTAGCATTTCTTTCTTATATTTAAAATTAAAAATAAAGATAATAGTTGATATTATGAAATATGCTCACCTCTAAACTATTTTCATAATCAAGGAGACAAATGTCAATTTTGGTGAGTGACCAAGCTAGAAAATATCCAAAATCCATAGAAATTGTATAGCTCATAGAAATACCTAAAAGACATAATTTAAAGATTTTATCAAAAAAAAAATCAACCTACAAAATTAGTAGAAATATCCAAAAGAATTTTAGAAATTGTATATTTTAGCTTCAAAATATTGAAAATTTTATAGAAATCTAGGACTTTTCTATAACTGCATCAACAAGGAGCATTGTCTTCTCACTTGTATTTATTATAACTCAAATCGCTCCTCCTCTCTCCTTGTCTTACATTGTTAGGGATCTTCACAGTGTCTGAATTAAACACTAAACAAATAACGGCACCAATGAAAAATACCACACGCAAGCAAACACCAAGATTTAATATGGTTCGGCAAATCGTGCCTACATCCACGGGGCAATCCAGAGAGAAATATTCTACTATGAATCAAGAGTACAATCCTTCAAGTTACACGAACTTGAGGATTAAATCACAAGAAGATATAGTGTTACCTCTAGGGACCAAAACCCTAAACCCGTCTCATCACAAATCTCCAACACTCGGGAAATCAACACCGTACCCTTGGCCAGTGTGGATTCGAAGACAACGGCACTTTGAATCACTGTCCAGGACAACCAGAGCTATCGGAATCTCACTTTTCTCTCTCACCTTGAAATCTGCGCCCCCAAAAATCAACTCTATGGTTTTGGGTTACTGTTCACCGAAAATACATCTCAGGGTGATGTACTTCACGTGCCCCAATTCCTTTAATAAAGGAATTTTATCTCTAGGTCCTCCTTCCTATTCCAATTACAAATAGGCCCTCCAAATCCTTTTAGCATTAGGATTTAATTAACTTGACCTAGACCTTGTGGGCCCCAATGGGCTGGACCCACAACAATCTCCCCCCCAAGCGAGGGGTATGCCAATCTGTAACTCCTCATAGGAGTTCATGCTTACCAGTCACAGAGCCTGGCTTCGGTCTTCTCTCTAGCGGTCTTCGATCAAAAATGCTGGATTTTTATGCCGTAATGAATCTTCTATAGCTTCATCCTCTTTCTCAAGACTTCTCTAAGCCAATGATATCTCATATCAATGTGTTTTGTCACGGAGTGGAATGTAGAATTCTTACTCAAATCAAGAGCACTCGACTATCAATGAAAATCGATAATTATCCTCGCAAAGCTAACTTACCTGAGAAATCTTCTCATCCAAACAATCCCTTACCGACTTGCGGTACCAATATATTCCGCCTCTGTTGTAGACAAAGCAACACACTTACGCAGCACAGATGCCCGAATCTGACTCCGGCAAAGTGAACAACCAATCG
Source organism: Asparagus setaceus (assembly GCA_012295165.1). Lineage (NCBI taxonomy): Eukaryota > Viridiplantae > Streptophyta > Magnoliopsida > Asparagales > Asparagaceae > Asparagus > Asparagus setaceus. The sequence goes on along the minus strand of WHSE01000046.1, from coordinate 24,091 downwards.
AGTAGACTTCACGTGATCGAGATCACGCCATATCCGCATCTGCAAAACCTTGTAGTACTTGCTTGGAACCTCCAAAACTCAAACACAATCGGAGCGCCTTTCAAATATTTCAAGATCCACTTTACACCTTCCCATGAACTTTCTGGATTAGAAAGAAACTGCTCCTAGCGCCAACCGCATGAGTTATATCCGGTCGAGTGCAAACCATGTAGGGTCGAAAAAATGTTTATTGATTGAATGAATATTTTACAATCAAATTCCTTCGATTACGTGAGGAAGAGAAGGTCGATTTGACTCCTCTTTAAGGTGGGTTGTTTGGTAGCGAGGATGCTTCCCTCGATGCTCACGCCGAGATTGCTTCCGTTGACGACGTAACCAAAGTCGGATGATCTAGAGGTTGTTGAAGAGAAGCTTGATCTCTTTGTGCAAGTGCTTGATTTTCCAAGAGTTCTCTAAAGCCCGCCCCTTTCTTTGTTGGGCTTTCAACTATTTATATGGGCTTGAGGGGTGTAGCCGACCCTATTGTCACTTTCTATATGGGGTTAATGACCCTTCCCATCGTGCGAGCCACCCAACGCACCTGCGTTCGACAATGGCCTGTTTGCTACAGCGAGCGGCGCCGCAGCAGAACGGGCTAACGCGAGCCTCGGCCGGACCAATGATGCCGCAGGCGAAGCTTCGTTTGAACGCCGAGGTTCACCGGCCGCTGGCGAACCTCGGTGAAAGTTCCGGTTCACCGCTATAGCGAACCTCGATGTCGAGGCTCGCTGGCGCTGGCGAACCTCGGCTGAGTGATTGTCGTCATGCGAACGTACCGGCCAAGCTGCAGTAACGGCGAACGCAGCCTCGCCGGACCAATGATGCCGCGGGCGAAGCCGTTTGAACGCCGAGGTTCATCACGGCGAACCTCGCTGAGTGTCGGGTTCATCGCTATAGCGAACCTCGGTTGGATGTCGAGGTTCGCTGCTGTTGGCTTAACCTCGGTTGAGTGTTGAGGCGGTATCGCGACTCACCGCTATAAGCGAACCTCGGTTGAATGTCGAGGTTCATCGCGCTTAACCTCTTGAATGTCGAGGTTCACCGCTATAAGCGAACCTCGCTAAACGTCGAGGTTCACCGCTATAAGCGAACCTCAAGTAATGTCGAGCCTGCTTGGCGAGCCTCGTCAATGTCAAGCCCGCTGCTTGGCGAACTCGCTGAATGTCGAGCCTCGGCTGCATGAGCCTCACCGCTATGAAGAATGTGTCGAACTTTCAAACCGCACGCCGGAATTGGGATTATATATGGAAATCGACCATCTTGACGAGGGAGCCGATTGCTCCGGTCATTTTGCCCAGTTCCTCCCGGTTCAAGAGATATCAGCACTTTTGTCTATTCTATAAAGTCAAGCATTCGTGTGAATTTAACCTTTAGGGCGTTCGACTTCACCTGGATGGACCCCTAAGCTCTTCTCGCCATTCCGAAGTTGTCGTAAGGATTAAGGCAATTTTACCGCCATTAAACCCCTCCAAAGTTTTGACTTGAATGCGTTGAATGGAGTCCGAACACTTTGGATACAAAGACTTGTAAGATGGTGGAAGAGGAGCGAGGAACCTTCTAACGAACACGTAGATTTGAATTCTTCACGCAGCCTAATGATCGCCTCTCGATTTTAGCAAACCCCGCCTATCAACGGATTTGATGTGCCTTTACCGACACGTTTGAATCGGCTAGCATGTAGATCATCTAAGTCCGTTCTACATGTAACGTTATGCTAAAGAGTTAACTCTTCGCCACGATATTGAATACGAGGCTTTGTCCTTCTTACGAATAGACTACCCTACCACGTGTTAGACGTAGACTTATCTCTCTAATAAGGGATCGAGATAAAGTCCCCTATGCCGAGAGGCATAGATTCAGTTGTTGTTTAACAACAACCGCTACACGGCCGCGATAGACTTTGTCTTCTTGGGGCCAAGACGAACCCTTTGTGTCTTCTGGGGCTAAAACGAACCCGTTGTGTCTTCTCGGGCAAAGACAAACCCGAATAGTGGCACATCGCATGGTAGGCCACTATTCGGAAATGATCGAATCGCTCAGCGACATAAAAGTATAACGATCGTGATCAAAAAGCAATCAAGTTGTTCGACGGAAAGTATAACAACAATGATTACTAACAAAATCATTTAGGAAATGATTCCGTGGAGTGGTCCCGCCATCCTGCTTTGAGAGGATTGACGGAGGAAATCTTGAGGAACTATCGAGGTGATTGTTAACATGATAGCTTTAGGTCCGCCATCCTATTGATGAGGATTGGCAGAGAATTTGGAGGAAAATAGTTATCGAGGTGATTGTTAACATGACAACTCGGAGTTTGAAAGAAGACTATGGGTAGTACTTTTTCGAAACTTACCATTAATGCATCATGATTCTCGCTTCTTGATTGGTCAAAGTATGCTCCATTCGAAAGTAAACCGATTCCACTACTTAATGGCCCTTCCCATTTTGGTTCGAACTTCCCTTCTTTTGGAGTTCAAAATCATCTAGGCCGGACAATGGGACGAGGTCGCCTCCTTGAAAATACGACATCGGACTTTCTTGTCAAATGCTTTAGAACCGGATCCGTAAAGCTCGATATGCCGTTGAGCCCGTAATCATTTTTCATCCAAAGATTTCAAGTTCGGCGCCGGCGATGTAGGCTTAAAAATTGCTTATCGCATTCTAACAAGACTCGTGAACTGGGTTGATAACCGACGATCCATCCGGACGGCCATCTTAACGCCGACGCGGATTACGCCAAAACGCCAGAAGCGCAGTCGAATCAACCCATGAAGTGAGTCGGCGAGCGCACGACAGCGAAACGACGCTGGCCGTGGAGAAAACCCGACCACAAGCTCAACGAGGCGAGGTGGCTAAACTCGAACGACGCAGACTGAATCAATCAGACTTAGTCCGCCGATGCAAACGAGCCGCTCGAAGCCTCGAAGTTGATCTGGATACGACTCAAACACAACGGCGACATCACCGGAGAAAAACCAAGCCCGAAGACCAAGAATCGCCTGAGAAACCACACAAAAACGACACAAAAACGACGCCGACTCTACCAAATTGGCCGAGGTACTCTACCAATTGTCGAGGTGGTCTACCACTATGGTCGGTTTACCCGCCAACCTGGCCGAGGTACCTGCCAAAGCCGAGGAGGCTCAAACATGGTCGAGCCTCCTCGCCAAGGTCGAGGTACCTCGGCCAAAGAGGTGGCTCTACCAAACATGGTCGAGCCTCCCGCCAAGTGGTTGAGCCACCCCCTCGAGATGTAACAGGGGGTCTTGCCGGTTGGAGGGGATTTGATTTCGGATTTTTGGGATTTTGCATTTCAAGAGCCCCTCGCGAGATCTACGACGCACGGTTCCGGCACCGGCGAAGCTCAAGTCCGCTTGACGCCGATCTATAGCGAAGGTAAACAAACTCGGTCGAACTACGATACCTCTAGGTTAAGCTCGCCTTAATCTCGTGGATAGCGCCGTGATTTCTCCTTGTAGATTCACCCGGCCCGCCGATCCTCTCCTTCGTGAGTGTGATCCCCGCAGCGCATCCTCTCCTTCGCGTGAGTGTGATCCTCAGCGCTTCGCTTCCTTCGCGGAAACGAGCCCTCTACGCTCAGAGTTCCGTAACCCGGTTTACACCAGATCGAATTGCGCGGAGTCCACCTGACGAACAAAAGTCCCCTACACGCAAAGAACCCACGCAGTTGGTGATCCCATAATAGAGATCCTCGTGTTTGTTCACAAAGGAAGAAAGTTGTAATTTTCGCTTTCATTGTACCTAAAATAAAGGTTTTGTTTGAAATTTTGTTGTAGGCCAACGGCCGTAAACAAGTTCAAACGAGCAATGAATAACAAACCAACTTTCCCTCCAACAAGCCGGGCGACCATTAAGAGCCAACGGCCAACAAAGAAGCCGTCTGTCGCGAACCGCGATCCCGATCCCGCCATCGAGGAGGTCGAAGTTCGAAGTTCGACCGTAGAAGTATGAAGAATACCTCTCCTCCTCATCCAGATCAGCTCCCCTCGAAGTCCAAGATGGTCTCCGCCGCAAGGAAGACCCGACGCCTCGACATGCGAGGCGAGAAAATCCACCACCACCCAGCCAAGATCGCAGACAACGGTTCCCGCCCTAACAACGCCAAACCGTAACCCCTGTCTTCACAGGGGTCGATTCCGCCAATGGCGCCGGACTCTCCAAGAGAGCCCGCCGAGGCGACGCCACCGGGCGAAACAATTAGCCTGTGCAAAAGAATCAACGGATGGGGTCCGCTATGAGGCGGATCTAAGATCCAAGTTGACTCGAGGTTGAAGTTCGAGATCGTGAGCCATCCCTATAGGCCGGGCGAATTTGAATGGGTCCGAAGCCAACGGAATGCTCCACGCCAGAACGATCCGGAGCGCCCTTCGCCAGCAGCACGGCTTTGGTGCAACAAGCCCGCGAAGTTGAAGAGGGAGGCGCCCGAAGTCGCCGACAATCAGCCTAGCTTGAAGCCTAAGTCCGCCGAGGCTTCAACTTCGACTAACCCAAAGATCCAAGCTCAGTCGCCAGCCAACTCTCGCCCCGTGCTCAAATCGAAATTGTGAGCATTTCAACAAAGTGGCATCGACCGGTTCGCTCCGCACTCCAAATTTCCGGCGGCTAACTTCGCCATGACCGCCAGGCTTCCCGCTAAAGATCGCCTAGGTCCGCTAAAGGAATCACGGGTCACCTCGACACGGGAGTCGACTCCACAAAGACAAGAAGAAACCCAGCCGCCGCACCGCTTCAAATCAAGTCCGAGCCCGCCGAAGATTCACACTGGCGCACGTCAGCGGCAGTGACTTATGAAAGGCCTATTTGTTCTCGAAGGAGACGCCTCATCCGACGATGACAACGTTATACCCGAAGTCGTGCCAACACACGATAGGTTGCTCCGTGATTCATACCGACGAAGTTGTACTATCGTACGGGTACAAGTAAATCAGGAACTTAATCAAACATGCCTTGCTTGTGCTCGAACCGATCAAGGCAAGAGCATATCTGAGTGCAACCGCTAAAACGACCTGGAAAGGCGCCGGTCTTTGATAGGCTCGCATGAGAATGCCCGAACCCAAGTCAAGACGCCCAGAAGAAAAGTGACACCTGCATGATGAATTGCCGAAGTGTTACCATCAATATGACCAGCCAGGACGCCGCCACGCGTCGCTTCGGCATCGCAACGAATGACTCGACGGTCCGGACTGTTAGACGCACCCAATTATCGCAAGATGCGTATGGATTACCCTCGATGATGAAGTGTCGGATGCCGGCCCGCAATGGCTTCCGATAATACAATTTCCAAAGATAGGACAACCTCGCGAAGCGCTCATGATCGCCGGATCAAGTGTCCCGATGCTTGAAGAGGCCCTAACCAAGCAAAAGGACAACTTTAAGCTTGAATGGAACCGCCATGCAGCCAGATGAGAGCAATGCATGACCAACGATCCAGCGATAATGAACCGCCAAGGAAGCCAAGTCGTCGCGAATAATGTCAACTTAACGATAGCGACACGGACAGGAAGGAGCCAAAACGTAGGTGATCGCGGCGTCGCCAAAGAAAACGCTTAGCGATAACACCGCCATTCCTCCCCAAGTTTACCCGAACGGAGACGAGGGAAAATGAGAAAATAAAGACCTCGAGAGCAAAATCAATACTTTGATTTCGCCAAGAGGTAAAGAAGACGGTATACCATGTCCTTACCCGGGAGTGGGAATCAATCCCGATCCACAAAATTCAACCTCATCAACTTTACACCGCTTGACGGAAGGGATCGCCCACTCAAGACTTGATCTACTTCAAGTCTCATCTAGGTGTTATCTCCCAACCAGCCCTTGATGGTTCTGGTATTCGCAAGCACCCTTCGCGGGAGCTTCGATGGTACCGCTGCCTCAAACCGTGGAGCGCTAATAGCCGGGATGATGGAGGCCATGTTTCACCATTTTTCGACGATGACACCGGTATCCATCGGGTCTTTGCTGGACGAAACAAAGACGGGAAACAAAGGATAACTTCGCCAAGAGGTTCGTAAATAAGGCAATGAATTGCCGAGACCCAATAACGAAGTTCATTCTCCAAACTTGTCATAGCAACCCGCATTGGACGGTTGGAAGCAATGGAACGCACCGCCCGAGACCTCGAAAGATTTAAGGATACATGGAGAGCAAGCCGAAGCATTCCCCGGGAGGAAGAAAGCGGAGAGGTCACCTATGGTGGATGCTCACAAGCGTAACTTTGTCCCCCGCAAAGGTAAAGCGCCGCAAAGTCCGTAGACGCTTAATCAAACGCTCAACCGCAACCACAAAGTTAGCCGCAACAACGCACCACGCAATCGCGCACTCAATGGCGCCAACAAACTCGAATCGAAACCATCCGGCGAGGTTTCAAGACTTACTCGCTCAAGGACGCAGGAAGTTCCGCATCTTCAAATACCTTCGAAAACAACAAAATCCGCTTGCCCCCAATTGTAAACCAAGAGGAGGCAAACAAGGTTACGATCCTAAGTACTGTGGCTTACCACTGTATGTACATCATCCTACAAAGTTCGCTACCATCTCAAGGACAAGATTCGTGCCTTGATCGATGTTGGAGTCATTACTCCAAAACCCTCTAAAGAGAAGAAGGTGGGAGCAAATGCAGCCTCTATAAGCTTCGGATCGCCTTCGATTGGTTCCAACCGACGTGCCAGAAGGTAGGAATGAAGATGGTGAATGAAGATCCTCACCGCAACGAAGAAGGGGCTCGTGACCGCATTACCCATACAAAAACGGAGAAATCCTTTGGGTCCACCCCGACTTGCCGGAAGACGATCAGGACTACATCCTCGCCATAAAGAAGTCCAAGGGAAAAGGCAAGCTATGCCATGTCCGCTCAAAGAATTCCAGAGAAGAATGATGAAAAAGTAGCCACCTTCCAATTTCTCAAGAGGAGATCAAGTCTTCGCTACTAGGAGCGGACACGAATATAGCTACAAATATCCTGAGGCTCCAAATCCAAACGCTAAGACACCGCCGAGCCGGGGTGACCACGACTCTCTCACTGCGGCAGAAAGAAAAAGCAACAAGCAAAGGAGAAACAATCAGTCCAGAAGCTCAACTCCGGCGCCCGATTCAATCGCCTGACAGTGAGGGATAGACCGAACATCGGCTCTCCATACCGCTTTCGACGCCATGGCCCAGCCAGCAACATCCCGCCGAATAACTCTCTATGAATTGCTTCGATTGTCAAAGGAAACCCGAAGCTCTACAAGAAGCCTGGCCGACTCAGGTGTTTCTCACTCGATTAGCCGATTCCTAAGAATCGCACAACAATGCAACTTGGCAACCAAGCACTTCCCGATTACTTTTACAAAGGAGGATATGCACGAGAGATTCCAAGCACGATCGGCTATACTTCACCGTATATTGGCTCTAGTGAAGTTAACCGGATCCAAGTCGATCCGGTTCGGCCAGGAGCATTATGCCCTCAGGCCATGTATCACCTTAACCCTCCAAGAAGCCGCATCAACAGCACAATGATCTATGGGTTTAACACCGGCTCCTACCGGTAAGATCCTGATAAAGTGCCAAATGGGGATTTAAAGTCCAAGTCACCGCTATGTGATTGACGCAGACTTCCTATAACTTATTGTTGGGTCGAATTTGGATCCACTAACGCTATAGTCCCATCTACTCTTCATCGTTGTCTCAAATATGTAGACACTAATAATGAGGTCAAGAGGTGGTCGCGAAAATTTAAGGTGGAGAATTATTTTACCATTCTCCTACTACAGAATGAGTCCTAAATCAATCATCTACCAAGGCACCTTACAGGTGAAGAAGCCGATTCGGCCGGCTTGATTATAGTGGTGGTTTTGTTTTAAATGACATTGTACCCCTTGTAATCAATCTTGACGATGAAGAATCGCCGATGAACATTGTAATTGGCAAATTGCCGATGAATCAATAAATGACGCATTTAGAGTACCCTTTGTCTTTGAATGATGTAATGACAGTTTATACAACCATCCGTGAGTTGCACTTACCAACTCTGGCCTTCTTGCTTTACACAAAAGCAATTCCAAGACTCCTTTGGGACAACACTCGCCATCCCACCAAGATCAAGTAGTGAAAAGACTTGGTTTACTAAAAGGAGATGCGCCTAACTTAATCATTTCTTAGAAGAAGATGAAGATGACAACGCCTATCCTCAACACATTCAGATATAGTCCGCAGACACCGGGTATCATGAAGAAGTGGGTACGACTTGACACAAGGAGAAGGTCTATGTTTCGGCAGGTCCTCGAGTCCCTCCTAAAGCTGCATATGTCCCAAAAGGGAAGCCGATAACTACTATGCATTTAGAAGGATTGGGATACTTAATCCTCCTCGAAGATGAATGCTCATGGCTAATTGATGATAATCCACCGATGAGGGAGACTGACATTCGCCCTGATTCTTCTTCTTGGGATTCCGACACCACTGAGAAGCTTTCAAGGCTTTGATGTCAAATATGGCTACTCGGCCGATCCCGCTACTATTGAGGGTGATGAAGATATGCCAACATGGGAAGACCCATGGATCCATCAACTCGAGCAGCTTGGGGATAGATTCAACAAAGAGAACCCCCACTAAGGACAGGTAGTCCAGTTAATATGGGTGATGAGGAGCATCCTAAGCTCATAAACATCGCAATACTCTTCCCCAAGAGAAAGAAGAGTTGATCGCCTAATCGGAGTATATCGATGTATTCGCCTGAGTTTGAGGACATGCCAGACTCACCTAATGTAGCGACATCGCCCAACATCAAGGTGGATGTCAAACCCGGCAAGCAACCAAGAAGACGGTTTCGCCCACAAATCTTGCGTGCAATCGCCGACGGCGAAGAAGAAACTCATAGAATCGGATTCATCGAGGAAATTCAACATCCGGATTGCTAATATAGTCCCGGCCATGAAGAAGAATGGTTCGATCAGATCTCGGTCGACTCACGAGATCCAATCCGCTGCCCAAAAGACGACTTCCCTCTTCCAATCGATGTCATAGTCGACAACACGGTGGATTTGAAAGAATGTCGCTCATGGATGGTTTCTGGTACAATCAAATCAAGATGCACCCCGATGACGCCAAACACACGCTCGTAACGTTCCATCGGTATATTTTGCTACACGGTCATGCCGCTCGGCTTAAAGAACGCCGCAACATACCAACAGCAATGACGAGATTTTCCAGATCATCTTCTGAAAACGGTCAATGCTACGCCGACGATTTGGTCGTGAAAAGCCGCGGACAAAGGAGATCACATCAAAGATCTTAGAACGGTATTCGATCTCATGCGACTCATCACCTAAAGATGAACCCCGCCAAATCCTTCCGATGTCTAGGTGGCAAGTTCGCTTCATTGCCACCGACAAAGGAATCCACGCTGATCCCGACAAAGTGAAGGCAATTCAAGAGTTGCAACCTCCCGAAATCCGAGAACTCGTGGGTTACAAGGGCGATGCGACATCCGACGGGTTCATATCGAACCTATCCGAAGTGCCAACCGCTCTCCAAGTTGAACAAGAAGGGCGGTCGCTTATTTCGACGACGCCGCCGTAAGCGCATTGAAGAGATCAAATCGTATCTCGCTAAACCTCCCGCTTTGTTGCACCGCTAGCGGAAAACCGCTCCTCGATCTACGCCAAGGCAACGGATCACTCGTTGCTTTACTCGCTAGACGACCATACGGTCACGTAACAGCAAAGTATTACCCGAGCCAACATTAGTCGGCCGAAGTCTCGATATCCAATGTCGTGAAGCAAGGTTTTGCATTAGTGTTCGCGATTCGTAAAATGCGACACTATTTAGCCTGACAGACGATTTATGTTATCTCTAACGTGAACCGGTCCGAATATTTATGACCCACCGCTTCAATGAGTTGGCGCTGGCTTAAATGGGCCTTGTTTGTCCCAATATGACTCGCACTTCAAACAACAGTCACCAAAGGGCAAGCGATTTGCATCTCTTGGTCGCCAACCCGACAACGGACGCAGCTTGAGTTATATGATGATCTTCCTGATGAAGTCCAGTGAAGTCAACACTACGCCGCACCAACAAATATGGCGATTGTATTTTGACGGAGCTTCGGCCACTAATGTAGCAAGTACCCCTGACGTTTCTAAAATCTCCACTGAGTCGGAGTTGTCTTGATTTCCCGGGAATCATGTCATGCCCCGCGCTTATTCACTCACCAACCTCGCTCCAATAACGAGTCGAATACAACGCTACTTATCGGACTTAGCTTCGCCAAAGACGGGGTCAATATCTCGGCTATGGAGATTCACAACCGATAGTTAAGCAGTTCGCGGTGACTACGAAGTCGAACCGGATCTAACCCTATCATCGATAGCCGTTGAAATGGCGACTCATTCAAGAATTCTTCATCGAATATATCCCACGCCCAAAACGCCATGCATGCATCGGGCGAATGTCGTTAGCACAACCTTCCAGACCGAAAGCAACTAGTTACGGTCGTGACTCACCAACTCTTCGCACTCATTATAACATGAGGCACAAGAAGGTAAGGGGTAGTTACCAAAGAAGTACATGCAACCCAAACCAAGTTGGAGCCCCGAGATTGGCTTCCTATCATCGACACGCCTACATGGTATTCTACCGTAAGACGGAAGGAGAGAGAGTCAATCCGCCAAGAGCTCCAAGATTCTTTACTAATACGTAAAACCCGTGATGCTATATCGCCGGGGTACGATGGTCTTTTACTCGATGCCTCTCAAACAAAGAGGGTAAGAGGTCCTTCGAAGCACACGAAGGTGAATGTGGTGCGCACTACCGTCCCAAGCTCTACGATCGATCGAGAATGGGCTACTTTTGGCCCAATGATTAATGACGCAGCTTGAGCACGCCGAAATGCCATGCGGTCAAATTCACGCTAATTATATGCATCACCGCCGTAGCAGCAGATCCTTCGCCACATCCCGCCATTCGAGACATGGGGAATGGACGCTAGGTCCCATTTTTCCTCCGCCGCTAAAGGAGATCGGTTTATTCTAGCGATCACCGACTACTTCCGGCAATGGGCAATCCCACTAAAGAGGTCAAGGCGAGTACCGCCGCCGATTCATCAAACACCATGTCATCTATCGACATGGTGTCCCAAGACGGATCGTGCATGACAACGGTCCCCATTTATCGCCAATTCCTTCATCGTTTTGCTAAAAATTCAAGATACAAGATGTCTCGCCGATGTTCTATAATCCAAAGAAATAATGGGTTAGCCGAGGCGCTCAACAAGACGATCATCAAGATTTTGTCGGTTGTGAAGAATAACAAGCTTAGACCGATGATAAACTCTGAGAAGCACTCGGGCATATCGCACAACGGTACGCGACGCCGATGAGCTACCCCGCACTCTCCGGGTTCACGTGAAGCAATTCTCCGCTGGAAATCCAGATTCCGCCACTTCGCCGCCCTTGCAAAGATGACGACCAAGAACAACATCAAAACGCCTCAAGAGCTTGAGATGTTAGATGAGAAGCTCGAGGCTCAACAATGCATTGAGTTCTATCAAGCTAATGTCGAGGGCTTTCAACAAGAAAGTTCGACAGAGAACCTTTAGGAGGGAGATCTCGCCCTCCGCCGACTAATCGATAATCCTCACCTCCAAAAAGAAAGGTAAATTCAACCCAATGGAAGGACCGCTTATAATAGACACGGCCTATTCAAACGGTGCATATTTTATCACATGTAGACGGCGACCTAATAATTAACGATAAATGGAAGTTTCAAAAGTATTATCCTTAATACATTCAGATAACCCGCTTGATGGGAAGTTCCTCGAGAATATCTCACTCATATTCATGAGGATAACCCTAAATTATCGTGTTTTCTCCAAAATTCTCTCACCATCAAATTCATTGACGGTGGGCCCACTAAAATCTCCCCCGTCCAACCACCAAATTCCCTCGATTCTTCCACTAACGAGGTCCACTTTCAGATTCTCGTTAGCAATCCTACGTTAAAGCTATCCATACCCTTCCAAGATTCTCGAGAGACCCCACTCTTAGTTTCTCATCGAAATAGAATACATTCTTCCTTTCCCACCTTCACCGGAGATAGGACACATCCTTCCTCTTCAAGCAAGAGATAGAATACATTCTTCCTCTCTTGTCTTAGATTCTCTGAGGAGATCCCACTCTTAGTTTCATCTTTCAAGATTCTCAAGATGGAGATCCCATTTTCGCCTCTTTCACCGGAAACAGACAAAAATCCTTCCTTTCCAAAGACCTGAGATAGGAGACAAGATCCTCCTTCCTTCCATCAATAGGATAAACCTCTCTTACCTGCACCTGAGATACAAAACCTTCTCTCCACTGCAAGAGATAGGATACAAAATTCATCCTTACCCTTGAGACAAGATCCTTCCTTCCCATCTCCCACTCCCATCAACCTTAGTCCTGTTCAACCTTTCTCCGGTCAAAGAAGGGGCCAAGATTCATCTTGGGGTATTTTATCCCAAGCCTAAGAAGGATATAGCCAACGCCTTTACACGCTGCTGCCGGTTTAGTCTTTTCTCCCATTGAAGAAGACACCGAGTTCGACTCGGGCATTTTATCCCGGCTAAGAAGGGATAAAGCCAACGCTTTACACGCTGCTGCCGCTTAGTCTTTTCTCCATTGAAGAAGACACCGTAGTTCGATTCTGGGGCATTTTATCCCGGCCTAAGAAGGGATAAAGCCAACGCTACCACGCGTCGTAGTCTATTCCCCGTGACAAAGACGGCTTCACGATTCAACATCGAGCATTAAGTCTAAGAGAGTCTATTCTTTAGCACAACGCCACGCGGCGGAGCGGATCTAGATAATCCGCGACGCTAGCCCAACTCAAACGTAGTTGGTAAAGGCTAATCAAACCGCTGAGGGTCAGTTGGCTAATAACCCTAAAGTCAACGCCTCACACGCTGCTGTCGGGCTTAGTCTTTTTCCGATTGAAGAAGACACCGTAGTTCGATTCGGGGTATTTTATCCCGGCCTAAGAAGGGATAAAGTCAACGCCACACGCTGCCGGTTTAGTCTTTTTCCGATTGAAGAAGACACCGTGAGTTCGATTCGGGTATTTCATCCCGCCTAAGAAGGATTGCCAACGCCACACGCCGCTGTCGGTGGTCTCTTGCCCGTGAAAGAGTAATGGCCTATGTATTCAATATCATAGCAACAAGTCTAGAAGAGTTTCATTCTTCCAAAGACAACGCCACGCATGGAACGGATCCAGATAATCCGCGACGCTAGCCCAACTCAAACGTAGTTGGTAAAGGCTAATCAAACCGCTGATCTACCGAGGGTTTGCCAAAATCCTATAAGTATTATGGTTAATTATTTCATTTAAATAAAAGAATCATAATAGAGCACAAAAGAGGACTAAATATGTTTTATCGATAAAAGATCGGTTACACAAGTTTTCTAAACGGCATTTGTGACAAAGAAATACTTTATTGAGAAAAGCTTGCTGAAGTTCCTCCCGGCCGGGCCCCAAAGCCTCCTCGCCGCCATTAAAGGCCTCCGCAGCCTCTTCTTGATATTAACCAGCCGCTTCGCCGAGTTCGTTTCTGCACGACCGCGAGTCTTTTCTTTGTTGGCCTTCGCCGCCTTCAAGACGATCGTGCTCTCCTCGCTTGAGTTCCTGCTCGAAGCTCTACCATCCTCGCTTCTCCGAAAGCCGACAAAACCAAAAGTGTCCCACTGAAGATGAAGCTTCAAAGAATAAATAGCCTCCAAATGATGCACCGGCCTCGCCGCATGCAAACTTCGAAGTCCAATGACGCAGCATCCCAAGCCGCCAAGAATGTGGCCGACTGCACTAATCAGCGATATTCTCCCATGCCGCCTAGCCCTACTCCAAATAGGATTACGAGTATAAACTATTCCGTTCTTAACGAAGTTCCTAGAGAATATTACCATATTCTTAAGGATAACTCGATAACCCTCAATTTCCTCCACTGTGGACCTCAAGAGGGATAAAATTCGACGAGGCTTATATCGGACGACAACGCTCTACCTCGAAAGGACTCCTCCCATCAGACGGCCGATTCATGCATCACGCCGAGGGCCTACCAATCAACAATGGGGAAGAATACCTCCCACCGGGATGAACACACAAGAACGAAGTACGCAAGAGCGACGCCAACCAACGCTGCCGACGAAGGATTCACCGATCAACGGTTCGATCCATCAAGAATTCCGATCAACGGAGGAACCTCGATGGTCAATCGAAGACAATCCACCAACACGAGTCAACAAGAAATGAACTCAATTAGCTACAGCTTGAAATTCGACAACGGTCAAGCAATAAATGCAAAGATCAAGAACACCCCTGTATCCTACAAAGCACCGGAGAACCCGAGAGAATTGGAGGAATCAAATACCGAGCCAATCTCAAAAGAAATTTATCTACCGACTTCTGGTCAAGATCTCGACGACGGTCGACAAAAAATGCAAGACATAATGCCTTCAAGAATCCTACAAAGCACCGAAAGATCAAGGGAATGGAGAGATCAAACGCCGTGGTCATTCACAAGTCCTATCACGCCAATTAAAGAGTGAAGGGTTTATCATGTCCAAAGCATCCCGCACTCATCAAGAATCGAGACCGAGACGCTTTGAGGGGTATCTCAGAGGGCTAAAAATTGCTTATCAAGCATCTCAACAAGACTCGTAAACGGTGGGTTGATAACCGACGATCCATCCGGACTACGACCTTAACGCCGACGGATTACCGCGAAAACGCCGAAGCCAGCCGACAACCCATGAAGTGAGTCGGCAGGCGCATTTGTAGCCGGAAACGACGCCGCCGTGGAGAAAACCCACGACGAAGCTCAACGAGGCGAAGTTGGCTAAACTCAAACGCCGACGCAGACGGAATCAACCGACTTAGTCCGCCGATGCAAACGAACCGCTTGAGCTCGAAGTTGATCGACAGACTCAAACACAACGGCGACATCACCGAGCAAAACCAAGCCCTAAGACCAAGAATCGACGAGAAACGACACAAAAACGACACAAAAACGACGCTGAGACGACGGGATTCGCAATTAATTGGGGTCGAGGCGTTCTACCATATTTCCAGCCACTCCTGGCCAACTTGGTCGAGGGCACCGCCAAAGTCGCAGGTGGCTCGGCCAAACATGGTCGAGCCTCCTACAGTGGTCGAGGTGGCTCCACTAATCAAGTTGAGCCACCCCTGAGATGTATAAATAGGGGGTCTTGGCCGGTTGGAGGGGATTTCGGACGGATTTTGGGATTTTGGCGACTTCTCAAGAGCCCTCGCGAGATCTACGACGCACGGTTCCCGCAGCACCGGAAGCTCAAGTCCAGCCGACGCCGATCTATAAGCCGAAGGTAAACAAACTCGGTCGAACTACAGATACCCTCTAGGTTAAGCTTCGCCTTAATCTCGTGGATAGCCAGGATTTCTCCTTGTAGATCTCACCCGCCTCCGCCATCCTCTCCTTCGTGGAGGTGGATCCCCCGCAGCATCCTCTCCTTCGTGAGTGTGATCCTCAGCGCTTCGCTTCCGTGAAACGAGCCTCTACGCCTCAGAGTTCCGCAACCCTGCTTACACCGTGATCGAATTGCGCCGGTAGTCCACCTGACAACAAAAGTCCCCAAGACGTGCAAAGAACCCACGCAGTTTGGTGATCCCGATAATAGAGATCCTCGTGGTTTGTTCACAAAAGGAAGAAATAATTTTCGCTTTCATTGCACGCCTAAAATAAAGGCATTTTTTGTTTGAAATTTTGTTGTAGGCCAACGGCCGTGTAAACAAGTTCAAACGAAAGCAATGAATAACAAACCAACTTTCCCCGCCAACAAAGCGATGATTTTCCTCGGTTGTCATTCCTGTGGATAACGCCCATTCGAGTTTATCGGATTTGAATCTCTATCTGTGAAATGGCTTCACAACCATAAACCGCCGAGAATATGGGTGAAAATTTGCTCCATGCGAACCGTTGTACGCAGAAGCCCATTGTGCTTTGCTCCAAATTTTGTCGCTCAATCCTTTTTGTTCAAGAGACCATCTTAGTAAGGATTTTGATGATCGCCTTATTAAAAGCTTCACTTCGTCCATTCGAAAGGTGGTAGTAAGTTGTTGATGCTAAATTCGATTCAAATTTATCGCAGATCGAGCGGAAGGCATGATCGACAAATTGTGGACCATTATCGCGGACGATCTCGCCAAGACACCATACCGGTATATGACATGATGTTTAACAAATTTGATCACATCGCTTGTCTTGACCAATCTCAACGAATCCGCCACCCCACTTTGAGAAATACTCGCTTATCGCCAATATGAAGCGATGTCCTTTGAAGAAGGTGGAGAAATTGGACCGACGATGTCCATTCCCACGCTTCAAATGGCCGTGACGCGGGCGTAGGATGCGTTCCGAGGTTGGTGAAGGTAATTAGCATGTATTGGCACGCATGGCATCGCTTAGCGAAGCCACAAAGATCCCCTACCATTGTCGCCAATAATAACCGAAGTTCACGCAACCGTCCCATAACTTGGGTCCAGCCGGTGTGCTACAAACACCGCCGTGAGCTTCTTTCAAGACTTGCTCGCTTCCTTAGTTGACAAACATCGAGCAAGAATCCATCATATGACCTTCTATATAAGGTCTCAGAGTTGGGAATCGAGTAAAATCTTGACGCCACTAATTGATTCTTTTATGTCTTCGCAATATCCCATGCAAGACATAGTCGATGATCGGAAACCGCCTCGCGGCTTCAAGTGATTTAGGTTCGCCCTCGACCGCTTGGACCGTAATGCATATTTTGGCCGAAATAGTTGCCGACTAGACACAATAACTTGCCGAGTAGCATTCTCAAAGTGTATTAGCGTGAGCGCAAGAGACGCCAACAAGACTGCGATAAGTGTTCCAAACGGGCACATGATCAATGTAAAAGCTTTCAAAGGAGTCACCTAAAGTTATGGTCGCCGTGATGATGAGGGATAAGGTCCTCGTGCTCGACTTCGTATTCTCCTCTTAGTTGCTTTTACTTACTAGCCGCGGAATCCCCAAATGCTTCAAGGTGCTTCACGCCTAAATGTTTGGCTATGTCGAGACCAATCAATAACGATTATACCGCTACGCTATTGGTGCATGGTTCGATAACGACATACCGTGGTATCACGCGGTTTTATGGAGATATCAATACTACCCCACTCCCGGCTACAACGGGCCACGTGTGGGTTGCTCGAGGTTCAAAGAACAACCGCCACACTGCTCTTTAGAGACCAGATTAGCTTCATAAGGTTCATCGTGCATGTCTTGATACAATTCGACTTTCCCTTTCAATGGATGGTTAGCCATAAGATCACACACGCCTTGACCCTTCATCGCTTCGAGGTTTGAAGTGAATGTCGAGATAATAAAGAATGCCCATCTAGCCATTCACCATTCAACGTACAGCCGGTCATGAATACCCGTGATAGGGTCAATTTTGGAGATGACGGTATGGTCTGTCCCACTAGATAGTGTCGCATCTTTTGATGGCTAAGACCAAAGCCAAACATTCCTTCAACGGGAGGATATCGATATTCGCCCCGACAACGCCCTACCGAGGTAATAGACCACCGCTCGTGGCCATTGTCATCGCCCCGTGCAAGAGACCGCTAACGATACTCAGAAGCGGATGTAAATCGAAATGGCTTTCCGATTTAGGTGCAACCAAACACGGATTAGACAGACACGCTTTTGATCTCTTCAATGCCTTCCACAATCTTCATCCCAAACTAACGATACACCCTTCTTCATGAGCTTCGAGAATGGTTGACATTTCCCCATAAATTAGAGATGAATTCAATGTAAGCCAAACCTTTGAGGCCACGGCTCTCCTCTCGAGGCTTCTGGAGGTGGAAGTTCTGGATAGCTTTGACTTTGTCCGTCAGTCAGATACCATCCACAGGACCACACTAATCCCTAAACTTGCCACTAGACATTCCTAAAAGACTTAGCCTGGTTCATCCTCACCGATGTGCCCGTGATTATCTCAAATGTCGCCCTCAAGTCGCGTGAATGATCACTTTTATGGCGACTCTTGACTACCAAATCGCCCACATAGCATTCTACCGCCTTCCGCAAATGTTTTCTAAGATAGTGGTCATGCACGCCGGGTATGTAGCCCCGCTTTCAAGCCGAAGGCATAATCAGATAATAAAGATATTCCTCGACGGTGTTCGAAAGCGCGGTGCTTTTCATCATCGGGTGCATTTTGATCTGATTGTACCCTAAAAGCCATCCATAAAGACATCCTTTCAAACCCACACGCGTTATCGAATTTATAATATCCGTGATTGGTAAAGGAAAATCATCTTTCTGGACATGCCGAATTTAAGTCTCGATAGTCGACGCGACGGCCGATCTCGGTCCGCTTTTCTTCAAAACAGTACTATATTGGCTACCCAACGGGTGTTGAACCTCCGAATGAAACTCGCTTTGATCGCTTTCGATTTTTCAATGGCCTTCATGACCTGAGGGGCAAATCGCCGTTGTTTGTTTAATGTGCTTAGCGCCGGTTCGATATTAAGGCAATGCATAGCCACTTGAGGGTCTAAGCCGCATATCTTCATAACTCCAAGCCAAGACATCGATATATTCCCGCACTCAAAGCGATAAGGCTTTCTTTTCTTCACCACAAACTATCGCTATGAATATGGGCTTAGATTAGCTTCATCCCCATATCAACTCTGACTATTTTGTCATCGGGCTGTTCTCGTTGTTCAAAACGATGTTCCCACCGCATCCCGAAGCTGTTGACTTAGCGGATCTTCGAATAATGACACCTGATCGCCCTCTTGAATCTCAAGTTGATCGGCCGCGCATATTGGCCATCGTGGATCGAATTCATGTCCTCAGACGACTTAATCCTGAAACTCGCCTGACGATGAGTGCTCTGAATCGCCTCGGCCTCGACATGCCATGAGTAATGATGGTGATTCATACCCCAACCCTTTACGAAGTTTTATGATAGTAATCATCAGCCGGCCTTCCGACATAGCGGATCTCGACGGTGCCCGATGCCTTTCCCGGTTTAGTCCTTCTTTTGGCGAAGGAAGTCATACCCCATTTTCTTCATCAAATTTCGCTGCTGGCAGAAATATGAGAATTGGGTTCCTCTTCCTCCGCTTTGGGTCGCCGAGCTTGCTTTGCAACGGCTGACTGACCTTGCCAAGGATAATGTCTTTCTGATCACTATCCCTGGCTGGTACCACAAAAACCGCTTTGCGAAGAGTCATTATGCCTTTGGGTCATCATGAACGACGACCGAATTGGCATGTGCAATGCAGGTTCAGCATACAACCGTGGCAGAATTTCTGACATTAAGTCAGTATGACTTTCAACACCCGGCATGTAGCTAAATCATAATCTTCATTGAAAATGACGATATCGCCATCGGATCATTCAGATCGATTACAAAGGGTTTTACATCATTGAACACAACTCCTTGTTCGACTCTATGTCGCCTCATTCTCACTGCCATAGTCCTCGACCGTGGTTCACCGGTTTGCCTTCCCAAGGTAGTGGACGTAATCTGAAATAATTCTCCACCCCTTGAACGGTTGCCTTCCGCGACCAATGTTTTAACCACTTCTTCGCCTACCATGCATTGATGCAACGTAGATGGACGATCAAGTTTTCGTGGATCCGTGGTCGCACCCAAGAGCAAATTGTAAGATGTCCGCCGATGACATAGCAAGTGACATCCGCCTTCAAGTCTCCTATCCGCATCCGAGTTTGATTTTGCCAAGGGACGAGAATTGGCGATTGAAGCCGTAGATGGTAGTCCTTGTCGCCAAACGATGCGTACGATCCCAAGATGTTGTATGATTCTCAATGGGATGATACTCACGCGGATCCCGGATCAACTTGAGCTCTGTTGATTCGGCTGCAGCCAATGTAACCAAGAAAGTATAATGGCCTATCATGCTTCGGTTCTTCACTTGCATGTCCTCCGAGGAGAAGGTGATGCAAGGTATTGGCCCCTTGAAGACCGGTGACATTGGGCAAACTTCGCTGAGCTTCGAAATGAGCGAGGAACGCCGTTATCCGCCAACGCCGCAAAGCTTCTCTCGTAGATTGAGAGGCGCAAGAGCTCGAATAAAGTGATCCTCGCCGGATGTTGGAGAGTTGAGCCAAAACATCAACCGAAAGGGGCCTCGAGGTCTCGCGGTGTCCTTCCTAAGCGCCTGTAGCGATTTCCTTATTTTGGGCTCATGACCGCACCCTTGATGGTACATCGGGCATTTCCGATACTCCCTTGAGAACTCTTTTCCCACCTGTAGCAAACGCCGTAAGTGCCAGCGCCGGACGATTTGTTCTTTTCCCAGCCGAGGTGGCATTACAAGTCCTCCTTTAGGCTTTGAAGAGGTCCATTGTTCATCCGATAACAAGTCGGGTGGACTCCACATACTTCGCCCTTGCAGTAAGGGACCATACCTTGTGCCTCCCGCCGAGATCAAAGTTCACAACTTTGGCCTCTCGCTGAGGGATCGGCTTTACCCCATCTTGCACTTGAGTTCCGCCAAGTCGCCAAATGGAGAGCCACCATGTTTGCGCACACCTTCTTCTCATCCTCCCAGAGTCATAACACTCCGCTTCTAACAAGACTTGGATCTTGTCTTTCAAGATGTAGCATGACCTCGCTCGGATGGTGTACCATTCATGGTACATGCGATTTGGATCATCCGCCCTTGAAGCCTCTCCGCTTCCTCATTTCCTAAGCTGATCTTGTTCATTTTGAGTAAAGTTTTAAGGATTGGTATGACCTGGTCATCCTTAAAGTCATACTTCCTCCGGGGACGCCAAAACATTCGATTTCGCTGAAGGGTCTCAGGTTGGGTCTCCACGCCAAAGTCTCCTTCCCTTCGACGCTTTTGGGGAATAAAATTGTTCCCCCTTTTATGACGAATCCCCGGGTTCCTCGGCCGATCCTCATAAGCATTCTCAACTTGCTCTCACCAATTCTTCCAAGAGTGTGCTTCAACCGCACCATCTTTGAAAGTATGTTGATCGAGAGGTTGGCTCTCGCACATCCCGATGAATGTCGCCTGAGGCCCGTCCCGGAGTGCAAAGACAGATTCGAATCGCTGATGAAAGTGCCGATGACTCCGTTTCTTTTGCTTTTCGACCAGCAAGTGGCCATAGACACCTCTGTCATCATCAAGAATCGGGCCATAAAAGCCTCGCGACATCTTTCCAAGAGCTGAGAACTGAGCTCTAACCTTCAAACCATTCAAGGCTTAATTCTTTAAGAGTGCTAATGAATAACCGGTCATGATAGGATCGTTACCCGCTATATGCCCGGTTTGTGCTTGAAGTAATAGATGTGCGACGGAGAGCTTTTTCCGCCGAACGCACTAAATTAAGTGGCTTGAATTTCTGAGGATATGGGACATCATCCCATTCTATGGTACGGCCTTGCCACCCCCAGCCCTTAGATTGCCCTTGGAGTTTCGAGGCCCACCGCTTTTGGAAATCCCGCAACATATGATCTCGCTCTTTCGTGACGCGGATTCGATTCCGCCTGATGACATTGAGTGAACATCATGATCCCCATCGTAGCTCTTCTTGCTCGATCCGGATCCTCCTTCGCCCATCTTCTTCTTGCCCACAACTTTCTCCATCATCATCTCTGCTGCCCGATAGATTCTTGTTGCACAAGAATAGTAGCTTGTTGCTCTTCAATTCTTCGCGGCCATCTCTCTTCTTCTCGCTCGCCATGAGGACACCCCCGATCACCAAATCGATTTGAAGGTTGAGATGTAGCGATGGCAGAAGTTCTCCAATTCTTCGGGACCCCTACCAACCGCTATAATCAAACGGATTGCCGCCTCGCTAAGACGGGTGCTTCGATAGGCTTGGCTATTGATTTTAACGCTCGTAAACCCGGGAGTACTCGTCGACGATTCAGATCGCTATCGGGTCTTGCTCCTCCCAACCATGTTAATGGTCACTCCATGACCTCGCGGGCGCTTGCCTTTACGGTGGAACCGCCCGTCTAGTTGGCGGGTCGATAACCACTCAAAACCGAAGGCGATGCGTTGATGAACATTGGGCGCGCATCGCAGAGATGAGCTTCTCACAGCAGCAATGAGACTGCATTTGATTGGCATCGCGCTTGCGTGTGAGATAATCACGGAGATCGGAAGTGGGTGTACCCCCAGTTGATTCTGAAAAATGAGCCTCGCATGAGAGGGTTTCAGTCGAGTTTGGCGAACTGGCGAGGTTGCCACTTCCCTTGGCTCTGGCGGCGAAGCTTATGGCGAGGTTCGCCATCCGAGCGAAGTTCATCTGGCTCAGCATGGACCTCATGTTGACGAACCTCGTGCTCGACATTCAGCCGAGGCTCGCCAAGCAGCGAGGCTCGACATTCAGGCGAGGCTCGCCAAGCAGCGGGGCTCGACATTCAGACATGGTCGCCATCTTCTGTAGGGTCGAAAAAATGTTTATTGATTGAATGAATGTTTTACAATCAAATTCCTTCGATTACAGAGGAAGAGAAGGTCGATTTGACTCCTCTTTTAAGGTGGGTTGTTTGGTAGCGAGAGGATGCTTCCCTCGATGCTCACGTCGAGATTGCTTCCGCTGACGATCGCACCAAAGCCGCGGATGATCTAGAGGTTGTTGAAGAGGAGCTTGATCTCTTGTGCGCAAGTGCTTGATTTTCCAAGAGTTCTCTAAAGCCACTTTCTTTGTTGGGCTTTCAACTATTTATATGGGCTTGAGGGGTGTAGCTGACCCCTATTGTCACTTTCATATGGGGGTTAATGACCCTTCCCATCGTGCCAGAGCCAGTCCAACGCCAGGCCTGCGTTCTGACAATGGCCTCGTGTTTTACTTAGATGGCGGGCCGCTCACGGTGATTGTCGGTTTTCTGATATGGCGCCCGCTGCGGCGTAGCGGACGGCGACCTCGTCCGGACCAATGATGCCGCGGGCGAGCTTCGTTTGAACGTCGAGGTTCACTGCTGCGGGCGAACCTCGGCTGAGTGTCGGGGTTCACTGCTATAGGCGAACCTCGGTTGGATGTCGAGGCTCGCTGCTGTTGGCGAACCTCGGTTGAGTGTTGAGGCGGGGTATCGAGACTCACTGCTATAGGCGAACCTCGGTTGAATGTCGAGGTTCACTGCTATAGGCGAACCTCGGTTGAATGTCGAGGTTCACTGCTATAGGCGAACCTCAGTTAAACGTCGAGGTTCACTGCTATAGGCGAACCTCAGTTAAATGTCGAGCCTCGCTGCTTGGCGAGCCTCGTCTGAATGTCAAGCCCCGCTGCTTGGCGAGCCTCGCCTGAATGTCGAGCCTCGCTGCTTGGCGAGCCTCGTCTGCTACGAAGAACAGGTCGTAACTTTCAAACCGTACGTCGGAATTGGACGAATTATATATGGAAATCGACCATCTCGACGAGACGGAGCCGATTGCTCCAGTCATTTTGCCCAGTTCCTCCCGGTTCAAGAGATATCAGCACTTTTGTCTATTCTGTAAAGTCAAGCATTCAGGTGAATTTAACCTTTAGGCGGGCCTGACTTCACTCGGATGGACCCCTAAGCTCTTCTGCTCATTCCGAGTTGCTGCGTAAGGATTAAGGCAATTTTTACTGCCTACAAACCATAGCATACATCAAACTCCCTACAGCTGAAGAGTAAGGAATATTCTCCATCTCACTCTTTTCCTTATCTGTAGTCCGGCAAAACTTCTTGCTAAGCTTCAAATGACCTACAAGAGGAGTACTAACTGACTTGGCATCTTTTATGTTGAATCTATCAATCAACCGTTTAATATATTTCTCCTGTGATAACCACAACTTCCTGACTTTTCTGTCACGAGCAATATCCATACCAAGAATCCGCTGTGCTGAGCCCAAATCCTTCATGTCAAAAGATTTAAATAACTCCTTCTTCAGCCCACTAATCATCTGACTGTCCTGACCAACAATCAACATATCGTCCATATAAAGCAAAAGAATAATGAAGCTAGAATCTTAAAATCTCCTGAAATATACACACGAATGCAAGAG